>JAPYZI010000283.1:0-102966 GCA_030523105.1 Ophioninae sp. A BG-2022a | reverse complement strand
TATATATATATATATATATATATATATATATATATATATATATATATATTTGCACGTTCATAAATATTTAAATATATATATATATGTGTGTATGTATATACATATGTTTATACATGTTTATAGTTGCATATACATATATAAGTATACTATAAAAATGATCTTAATATTTCCGGCGCCCTCCCCCCAGTCTATCTTTCGTAATATGTCGTTCAAGGAGTGTCGCATATTGACGGTTCAGTTCGTTTGTGAATCCTAGAATCCCGTAGAACAATGTCAGTCTGTAGACGATACCGAAGGGAAAGACGTATGCACCGGGAGCGTCTTAGGCAACGGAGACTCTCTGTGCTTAGGTGAGTAAAGCTTCGCAAAGATCGCTCTCAATTCAGCTCCCCAATTTCACCACTTCGCTCGCGTTCTTCCTGACACGCGATTCTTCTTTGACAACTCGACCAAACGGAACATACAATTCACTTCAGCCCCCTTTAATATTGTCGTCAGGGAGGCTAAAGTATACCAGTGAATGCGATCGGACATTCGATGTTTCTGGAACAGTCGTTAGAAGATACACGAACGGACAAAGATCGCGGAGAATTTTTTTGGACTTTGAGAATCGATTGAGGAAATTAGAACGAAAAAAAAAAATAGCTTGACGGAAAAAAATAGTAATAACGAAAAATATTCTCGCGCGTGCGCTGAAATAAATTGATTTTTGAGGTTAGGAAAGGTTTTTTTTTTTAAAGATGTTTGGTGATTTAAAAATAATGTTTTTTTTTAAAGACGTTCCTCTTTATTTTTAATCGAATTAATTCTATTAATTTAATCAATTTGATGATCCGTTTTTTTTCTGATTCGATGTTTTTTTTTTAAAGACGACTCGCTTTATTTTTAATTGAATACTTATTGAAGAAACAATTTAGCCTGTCCGCTCTTCATTCACTGGTTTGATCTGTCCCGAAACGACGATACTCCTATATTAATGTAATTCGCGTTATTTCGGTTGTCCCCCGTGTTTTCTGTTCGATAACATTTAGGATCGTCCCAGTTTTATACGAACAGTTTTTTATCCATAATCGCGTGGCAATTGCGGTGGTGTGGTATCTTTTTGCCGACTTATATATCTATATATACACACACACTTACATAGTTCATAGTTAGCCTGTGTGTCACGTGCATGTTATATTGGTAACGCCTATCATTGGGTCAGTGCCAGCATGTTGGCCTCTGATGTATATTTCGCGCAGAGCGTATTATTATTTCCCGTATATATGTTGATTCGGCAAATAATCCTTCAACAATTTGGGCACGCTTTTTTTTCAGGTTTGGAAAATATTTTCACTACCTTTGTAGTAGCTCATCACTTCGATCTCCCAAACAATGTTAGACCGTTGAATATCATTTATTCACTATTTAAGATCCTAGACATATTTTTGAAAAGGTACTGTATCGAGTGCAGATTCTAAAATGGTTTCTGTCACGGAAGTATTAGACAAACCGCGAATGTCGAAATTATTAATAATGTAAATACGATCGTATGAATTTTACGTTTCTCCGATGGTTCGTATAATTTCGAAGACACTAAAATTTATCGTATTTATCTTAGTTGTGAAAAATAAAGTGTTGATTTTTAGTTGAGTGATTGGTACAAAAAAAAGATTGCGTACTTAAAAAATTGGATCAATGGATGTGCTGATGTGATAATATACTTCTCGTCCTTAAGGAGTTTGTTCAAGTAATTCAGTTAAGATGACCTTCTTTTAATTATTGTGTAGTATTACCCCAACGATTCTCTGCCACCTGTCCAAGGTTTCTAGACAACGCCTTTTTGTTTCTCCTCACATTGCACCGACAAGACGAACCGTTGACACGCAATAATTTAGCGATCATCAAGATGTTCAATTTAATTGAAAGAAAGAAACGGGGGGAGGGGTTGGAGTATTTATTTTTTCCCTAATCGAATCGAACCTTAAATTCCGTCATATTAGTGATTCCGGAGGTGATCGCGAGTCGGGACTTAATCGTTGATTGAGCTTTATCATTTTCAGGAGTCAAACGTGACATTGAGCTCAATGGCGTCGGCGAGTGTCGCAGGAACATCGGCAACGACGAGCCCATCCGCGTCGAGACTGTCAAAAGCGACGAGTCCAGAAATTGAGAAAGACGACGGTGACGTAACGAGGACGGAGATAACGGAAGTTCTCGATAACGGAGCCGAAGACGAAAGTGTTTCGGATTTTTTGGACTCGCTTTCGGGCACCAGCGAACACGATATACAGGACGATTGTGACCTTAGGGACGATGAGCTAGAGCGTCACTCGTCAATGTCACTGGACATGGGATTGAAACGCGGGGCCGGTAGAAAACAGCAATGGAAATCACAGAGTATGGGTGAATCCTTGCAGCAGAGTCAGCAAGCGAATTCATTGCAGATCAATAATTCGGGTTCCCCCAACAATCCACAAAATCACCATCACCATCATCATCATCATCATCAGCAGCAGCACGAGGAAGATGAAAAGTTACAGGCGGAGCAAACGACGTTCTCAGCGAATCGTGAATTATGGCAGAGACGAGCGACCTCGCAGACCCATTTGACACCAACAGCCGCCGTAACTCCGTCCACCCCAAAGTCATTCAGATCTTCCCAGGAATTTCGTGAAATGCGTCAAAAGCACACACCCGATCTTGTAATGGATCTGCCACTTTCGGCCCAAGACGTTGGCAACAAATCGGCATCTTCCAACAGTCTCAGTAGTTCGGACGAGGAAGCGGTTCCAGTTAGCGCACCTAGAAACATAGAAATTACAAAATCACCAACGTCAACCGGACCCGAGTCACCGGACATGAGTACAGCCGCCGAGAGATTCGCTAAGCAGAATCAATGCACCCTCAAAAAGAACACAAAAACATGCAGCGAGGGAGGAGTTACGACGAAGCTGAAACGCCTCGAAACTGAGATAATCGATGGCGATAACGAGCCAACCCCGGAAATCGTCAGATCAACGAGTACCAACGAAATATCAACTTCGAACGATTGCCAATCCCTTCGGTCACCGTTACAGGCACGCTCGACACCCAAAATTGCCGCGAAATTTGCCGATATGCGTCTGACCGGTGGTAGCCAAGCCTCAACCCAGGTGTCTTCCTTTAAGCCTCAGGTCAAGGTCAAACCTACGATTCTACGCAAGCCAAATCCTTGCTTCCCGAAAACATTACCGCATGGCCACATGAGCCCGGAGTTGGCACGAAAAATTGAAAAGCAACAAGTGCAGAACAGTGCGGAGTAAGATTTATGAAACGAGTATCTGGTTCGCGAGAGACTATTTTTTAATTGATCTCGAGGCGCGTTTTTTATATTCGCCGCTTTGAGACTTTTCGTCAAGTTTCCTCGTTTGTTTTCGTACGCCATCATCGCCATCTTTGTCATCATCGTTACTTCCCATCGATCAATCCGCCCAGTGCGAACTATTTTCTTTTCTGTTAGCACTAACGCGTTATTATTAATGGAAACGAGGAACCCCGCCGCGATTGCGGAACGATTTATTCTCTCGTGATCTCGTGTGGTGAACGACTAATCGCCCGACTATATCCCGGTACGTTTACCGATATCCTCCCCCGCCCCAGCCCCACACACGAGTTTATTTTTTTTAACGATGAAAGAAAAAAATATACGCTCCGCTCTTGTGTTATTTTTTTACCAAAATGACCCGCGAAACGATGTTTCTAGTCATCATGGGAATGATACGAGGAGTGAAAGGAATGAGGAAGACTCTCCGCGAGGCTCTTCAAGTATACGCGCGCGCGTATGTGTGAGTGTGTGCGTGCGTGTGAGAGTGTACGCGACTCTGAGAAAGAGTCCACGAACGATGCATCGAAAAGAAATATAATAATAATTAGATAGTAGGAGCAAACGAATTTGTAGTTTTTACGAGGGATTGTAATTTATTTTTTATCGCGACTAATCGCCAAATTTAAAACGTACAACAAAAATCTCACGTTAAATGAGCGCTTACGGTTGTGCAAACATGACGTTTGAGCGAGAAGCAGGAAGAAAGAGGTGAGAAAAAAAAACCATGTTCGATGTTCCTTTAAACGCAAATACGCATAAAAACACGAGTGCTAGGATTTTACAATTGTTTCAGCGATATCATACTACACATAGATATCAGTTGTATGCGTTGCTTTTTTAATCTTCACTTTTATTTTTTCTCTTTCCTCCCTATTATTGCTGTATCGACAAGCGAGTGAGCATTTTTTGTGTACGACGAGACACCCCTTAATAGATCGAGTGATTGCAAAGGATTGACCGAAACGGAAATAAAGCATGGGCGCACATAAGAATTTTGCTATTACGTGTGATCATACATATTTAGAATATTATTATACGACAAGCCAATGTTCGATACATACATCAAGGAAAATAACATTAAATACGTATGTGCAGAGTTGCTTCGCAAGCGGTACGTCCAACAGAAAGAAAACTGCAAAAAGAAGAGAGCGTACACCGAACAATATACCTTTTAAGCCCAATAGACTGACCGGTCAGAAGCAAAATGTTTGCAATACTTATCAGCGTATGAACGATGCCTTCTCGCAACGATCCACAAAATGATACGACAAACAACCATACCCAATAAATTCAAGCGACAGTAAACAATGCGACAAAACTGTATTCTTAAATATTATTATCATTATAAGCAGCATGCATCTATATAAGGAATATAAAAACTCATAATCTCATATAAATCCATATATTCTTCAAAGATTATTCTTTAACATTATATACTTGGGTATAACGACAAAATATATACTAATTAAACTTGATACGAACCGCTGATGACAAGCCATATTTATATTATATAATTATTAATCGTGAACGCAGAAGAAAAATGTTTTTAAAGCTTGTTCAGTCCTCTTGGATGATGAGAAGTGACGAAAGCAAATATCAATGTATTTTTTCGTTTGACTTCCATGTTAGAAGGCTTGGAAGAGAAAAGACTTATTGTTTACCTTGGTTGTCAGTCGCAAACTTCGTATACGAGGAACACCAAGCTCCATAATCTATAGGCGCTGGACAAGCATTATTGTTTTCCTTTTCCCGTACACGAGATGGAATCATAAGAGGCATAACAGTCGCTACCGGATTTCTCTTCGATATAAACGAGAGAACGTTATCGCATACTCTACTTCGCGTTATCCAAGGCGAAGATGTGACTCATGAAGATTCCGGACTGACAAAATGTATTTGTTTCGTGAAAGAAATAAAATAAATGGAAAATACTTCTACAGCATTACAAGCTTATCCACGTTAATTTATTTGTATGATTTTGTTGGTTAGTTTTTTCATAAGTGTCGAAGTGCGAAGTTTCATTTATGTTTTTTATATGCCTTTAATGTAATCTCCGGAATTCGAAGATGCAGTGCACGTGTTTACGGATAGGAACTTGATAATTCATTCCAAATGCTTTAATAAAATGTTCATATGTCCTTATTTATTGAATTATGAAAATAAACACTCGACTCCGCTATACACTGTGTCATGTCTCGTACTATTTGGTGACGTTCATTGCATTCTCACGCTATATTATTGCTCGCTACTCTCGTAGGGGTTCGACAAGGTTATGCGAAGATGTTAATACGGAAGGTAAAGTCGGGACCTTCTCGTGGAGTTATCCCAGTTATGTCGGCAAAGTCGAGAATGGTATAACGCTGTCGCGTGTGGCCGCTGATGAAAATCGCTGAAAAGATGGTTCCTGCATCGAGACAGGATGTGAAACTCCACAGAGTTGACGCGAGGGCTCCGTTTACATTCTCACGCTCGCATTACCTCACCAAACCTCGCCGAGAATGAAGCGCTAACATCAAATATTACTGTTAAAGGCTATAAAACACACCGGAAATCATAAGATGAACTTGGAAAATTGTTGCCCTTGAACAGCACAACGGCGCTCTCTGCGGCGAACAGATGTCTCTAATACAGACATGGCGGCTTTGGTATCACAATTTTCATCATTCGCGAACGCTTCCAAATTCATAAACGATTTTATCCGCGTACACGCGATCGGAAAATAATGAAAATATATTGGAAATGTTAGGGAAATTTGTCGATTGCCACTGACCATACATTAAACCTCATGGGAAACATGAAGGGTTTGAAATCAGATGTACCGAATGAAAGCCTTCAATCACGGTTAACCAAAAAAAACATTACGATGATCGAAAGCATAAGATTTTCATAAAACTGTGACATAAAATTGTGCGTGCGAAAATGGAGGTCGAAGAAATCGTGAGAAAAGTTTTTGGTCGTGGGTCCATTGAGGATATTGGAAAGCCGGTTGGTTTTAAATCGAAAGAGCGCAACTTGGCAGATGTAAGGTAAAAAAGAATCGCTCAATCTTTTTAAATGTGATTTTATTTTATGAACGAAATTACAGTTCTTGTTTTTTATACGTTTGAACCAAAAGCTTAAATTTTTAAAGCCTAGCAAAAATTTTTCGGTTTTTCAACTGCGATAAAATAAAATTGTGGGAATATAATATACAGAAATAATAATAAAGATTAGCTTATGCATCTCCAAGATTGTTCTACACTGAACAAAAATCAAGAAAGGAGACCCTGATATTTTGGAAAATGTAAACAAAAATTTGGACATAAATATTAGAACTTGTTAAACGATTCATAACTGTACAATAATCAAGACTGTGATAACCATCCCTTTTATTGATGCTGACGTCCGAAATTACTTGAATTTTTTAACTAGTTACAATCATTTTGAACCTAGAACCATTGGCCCATCAAGAAAATATTGTTGTCATAAAATCATTAAAAAATAAATTCAATGAAAGCATATTTTTAATGCCTGATTTTTTAAAAATTACTGTTGACGAAATCATGTGAGTACCATAACGTATATTTATGGTTACAATATTTTCCGATAACAGTAGAATTTAAAATATGTTTATAATTTATTGAAAATGTGTCTCTTTTATTGACATTATTTGTTTTGAATGTTTTAGAACCATTCACAGCCTAAGTCAAGCCGAATCTTACGTAGATGCTGCTTTGGGAGAGCTTAGCAGAACTCAGGCACTCAATGATGAACGTCCCGGAAGAATAGGGCCCAATGTAGTCAGATTCGATGTTACTACTCCTCATGGTCTTTTCATTGTGTCACCGGACAGATTGAGTATCAATTCTCAAAGCAATTTTAGTACAAAGAGGGCCAATACAGCTTTGTACAGTGGCAAATGGATGTACGAGGTTCAATTGGGCTCAAAAGGTGTAATGCAGATTGGTTGGGGAACCGCTCAATGTAAATTCAGTGAGGAATCTGGTGTAGGTAGGTCTAATATAAATATTAACCATACACAACAATTTTTCAAATCGCAAAAACATGATTTTATTGCAGATAAAAATGAAAATTGTGCAATGCTATATTAATTTCCTTTTAACTGACAATGGTATCTTGCGATAAGTTGTTAATGCATTTGTTAAAAACTTTCAGGTGACACGCCGATGTCTTACGCGTATGATGGCAACCGTGTACAAAAATGGAACGTGACAACCCATAAATATGGGGAAACCTGGCTTTCGGGTGACATAATCGGTTGTGCTTTGGATATGGACAATGCGACCGTGTCATTTTATAGAAACGGAAGGGATCTTGGTGTTGCGTTTGAAGACATAATAACAGGACCTGGCATCGCTTATTTTCCAACCGTCAGTCTGGCGTTTACAGAAAATTTAATGGCAAACTTTGGTTCGACACCCATGAAGTATCCCATCGAAGGTTACAACATACCGCAAGCTCCACCGATAGATGAGCTGAACAAGACTACTCTGTTGCTCGAGTGGCTGACGAATCTTGTAAACATAATCAAGGATAGCCGAAACACGAACAGCGAGTCCAACGTGACGACTAACGACGAAAAAAGATCTATAACCACAGAGGCTTACTTGATGTGTCTCAGCAGGCTTATACTGAAGCATCTCGGACCTCTTTTGACTTTACCTTACGTTAGCGAAGCTCTCTTCATACCGTACATACGAAGATTCGCGTCAACCGAAAACGATAATTGGAAATTGGACATTTGCCTCGACTTGATGTGGATGTTCATGGAAGATCATGAGATAAAGGCTTGCCTGGAAAATACAGTTGTCTCGTTGCTCTCCTCGTTCAGGCACGTTTCACTCATGCTATCTTATCACGGCCAGTGCGACAATCTCGTGCCTCTAATGGATCTTTGCCGTCATACAAACACGAGACAACACCTTTTGCAATACATACTTTTCGATCGCGTCCGCTTCGCGAATTTTCTGCATGTAAAACCGCTGGACGAACGTGGCTTGACCGAGATTGTCGATAAAATCTGGTGGGAGACCGATCCAATCGACGACATCGTGGAAATCTCGAGAAAGAGCTACATGGATTCTTGCGCTAAAATCAAGTCCGCCATATTGGGTACGCGATCAGGTTGATTTGTGCCCGTCGTGTGCAGTCGCGTGTGTACATGAATCCGTAAATAATATTTAACAGAAACCTAAAATCAAACAAAAATTAAAACGCGAACTGGATCAAAGATACAAATTCATTCACGAAACCGTTCCTCTTTGGTACGTAGAATTGGAAAGCCTTCAAGTTGAGCTGCTCACGCTTCTGCTCGATAACAAGGATGGCACAAATCGTACACCTTCCTCAAGGACTATCTTTCTCAGAAAATTTCGACGTTTCCTTCATGAAAATCTCGTATCCAGTCGAGTGAGTTTAATGTTCGTGATATATTTTCGCAAGCGAGTCTAGAGTTAAACGTGATGATCATGATTGGGTTTTGTTTCGCTTATTCCCTTTTTTCAAGACACCCTTGCCCATTACCGTTTGCTGTTTTCATCGACTACTTGGAGCTTTCAAGGTGCTGTGGCGAAGCAATGGCGAATCCACGTTCGTACCATGCAGGTATGAATCTCTACACTTTGTCACAAACTTCTAATAATAAACTTTACATGCTACCCTAATCGCCTGCGCTTAGAATTAACAATAAATAACCTGTTCCATTCTTATCGCTTGTAAAAATTTTGTGTTTTAATGAAAAACGATTGTTCTCAGATCTTTTTACGATTCGTCAATCAATTATTCGGGGATCGATAGACTCGGTGGCGTTTTGTCGCATTTGAACAAGACATACAAGAATGATTTGATTCATCATCTGGGCCCTGATCACGAGGTTGTGACAACGATGGAACCTAACCAAGAATCGGTGAATACGTTTACGGGTGGACCAGGGAGGTTGAATGAGATCCCAACGTTCGCTCGTTTGATAAGCATGAATTCATCGGGACCAGGCGTCCCAATGATTCTCGAGAGGCTCGGCTATGCGCAGCATACACGGGACGATACTACACCGTATCGTTTCGGTACAGCCAACGAGGAACTGTCACTCCTCGAGCTTCTCGACGGTATTGTACTGTTTTATCACGCCGCGGCTAAGAAACAAATAGCCAAAGTGGCGGGCTTGCGTGATAGCATGACGGAGTACATACACGCATTGGGAGATGCCAGGCGCCGCCTCGAATTAATTAAAAAATCTAAAGATCCGGAAGCACAGAGTATTCAGAAGGAATTGATACGTACAATCGGTGTTTTTAATACCAAACTCGCGGAACAATCGCGGCACATGGCTTGGGTACGCGCGGCGGTCTATTCCGATGAAAAGCAGCAACAAGTCGCTTGGCTCTTACGGGTCGTTAATCTGACACTCCGAAAAGCCAGTCAAGAAGGCAACATGTTTAGCTTCGTACCAGATTTTTATCTCGAAGCACTCTCCGACTTGTGCATCGGTCTTCGAAGTCATTTTCATCCAACTGTTCCGATCGAAAAAATACCCGATTATGAGACTGTTTTGCGCGAGGTTGGACAATTCTTGTGCGATCATTTCCTGGATTCTCGCATCGTTCACGCAAACGCCAAAGACACACTTATTCTCACACTTGCCGGTTTTGTCTCGAGTCCTCTCACACTCAAAGGACTCGAACAAGTACCGAAAAAATCGCGGATTAATTTTGTCACGAATCTTCTGAGGCCTTACGAGAACCGTGCCTGGGCACAATCCAATTGGGTTTTGGTGCGATTCTGGCAGGGACACGGCTTTGCTTTTCGTTACGAGAAAAGCCCGCATCTTGAAAAAAAAGTTGGGCCGAAAATGTTGCAGCAAGATTCTATTACGCAGCCTATCAGTGAGTAGTGTTAATCGTTTGATAATTTCACATTTAGAAAAAAATATCATTTTTACGTCTATAGAAAACATAACATTCTCTGGAAACTATAAACTTTCTTGTTTACTTTTGTACCTTCGGAATTTTTACTAAATTTCGTGTTAAATAGTACGTTGAAAGTCGCACATGTCACACGATTAGGAATACAAATATTGTCCTCTATTGACGTGTGTAATTACGTCCAACCATTTATTTAACAACGACGTAGAGTTCTTACTAACTCCCACAGCGCGTCAATTACCAGTAACGAATTTACGAAATATTTCAGAGCCCTGGCCATCACCGATATACCAGAATCACGTGAGACAAGTGTTACTCAACAATTTGCCAGCTACAACCAAGTTTCTGAATTCTCTGTTGAATCAGCTAAATTGGGCGTTCTCCGAGTTCATCGGTATGGTACAGGAGATTCACAACGTGTCGTCAAGGCCTGAACGGGTATTCATCGAATCGAGACAGCTTAAAATCTGTGCGACCTGTTTCGATCTCGCGGTGTCTTTGTTGAGAGTGTTAGAGATGATTGCCACAATAGCACCGACCATATTTAACGATCCTGCACTATTCTCCAGTGAAAGTTTATTGACCAGACTGTGTCAGGTAAAAAAAGCGCCAAACATGCAATGGTTTTTTGAAACAATTGCGGAAACATTGTTGTAATTCGTTCGGTCCACAGTTGCTGTGCCAAATACTGAATCGTGTGAGTTCACAAACGAGCTCGTTTCAACACGTAGTTCTGCTCGGTATACCGGATTTGGAGACTGTAGATCACTTTCCTATTCTCACCGCCGTAATTGGAATACTTTTGGCTTTACTTTATGACGATATGACAGCTAATGCTGGTAATTCTGTCGTAGTTTGTTACTTTTTTTTAATTAATAGTTTATTTGATAAAAAATATATCCTTATAATTATCCTTATGTATCCTTGGAATACCTAACATATTAATAATAACTGTTTTCTTAGGTAACGAGGGTACAGAAGCTCCAAGAACGACAAGGACCTTACTCATGGAACCCAGCTTTCAAATGAGTTCGCTGTATTTCGTTCTTGGCGAAGGAACCACGAAAAAATCTGCCCTCAAGAATGTCAAACCGTTTACTCTTCTGAATTGTAAGTTAATCTACAATTGGGTTCTTCAAATATATATACGAATACTGTATACATATTTTAGCATGATAAGTGACAGCGCACTAGAAACCGTTCGGTATTTATATTTCTTCTTAATACTTTGATTTTTATTCAAGTTTCAAAAATTGATTTCCAGCAAATTATTAAACAATATTAGAAGTTGCAAATAGAAAACACTACAAAAAAGTACCCATTTAAATAGTATTAAAAATAACGAATTAAAAATATTATCCTTTGATAACATTAACAGATATGGAAAGGTATTGGTTGTAAAACTATTTTTGAAAACATCGCAAAGTTTGCCACTTTTCTACTATTTTGTAACACCATTAAAAATTATTTGGTATTTGTTCAGACAAAGACGACGTAAGTGAGGAAGAAATAATACAAGTTCGAGCTATGATCAAGCATCTGGACACGAATCGTGGATTGTTACCGGAAACGAGATTATCCAGTGACGACGACAATACTTGCACCATATGCTACGCATATCCGATCGCTGTAACATTCAAACCGTGCAATCATCAGTCTTGTCGGGGCTGCATTGATCGACACGTTTTGAACAGTCGTGAATGCTTTTTCTGTAAAACCATAATAACTGAGATTTATGATCTCGAAGGTACTCTCCTTCATGATTTAACTGGCACTTCAGCCTCCTCAAGATCTCCAAGCCCACCATGATCAGTGAGGCGAATAAACGATGCGGGCGCAAAGACAAAACGATTGGAAAATCCAGAAGGCTTTATTTATTTATTGTATACATAACATCGTTAAAAAAAATATATGTATATGCATTTTCTGGCTTAAAAATGATCTAATTAACAACTCGATGAATCACATGTAATATTTTGCGATGTATAAAAATATCAGTCTTTCTGGCAATCCAAATTTACCGCAGCAATAGTAAATTATATGTATATGTGTATATAGTACGTACATGAATAATTAAAAGCAACGTTATATCCAAAAAATCATTTGATTCGCTGACCGATTTGTATCCACGTATAGAGAGCCTTCAAACACACATGCTCTTACCGAGATTCATTTTGAAACCATTCACCAAGGGTGGTTCGGAAGGTTTCTGGGCGATGATATCTTGTAAAGATTCAATGAATACTACGCCACAAACGAAAGCTCCTAACGCCGTTATTAGTACAGCTAAAAGCACGAGAAAGCGATCCTTGTTCAGGTACAGAGCCGGATCTTTGAGTAAAGTGCTCTGGAGGAGACAAATACCAGGAAAAACAAAGATAAATGCTGCCGAGAGTGTTCCCATCAAATTAATAATCGGTCCGATATCTGGCACGAGAACAGCTATCAAAAGGGAAAAGCCAAACCATACGAGTGTCACGGAAATTCTAATGGCCGAACTGTTCTCCGTATTAACTTTGAATAGACCAAGTAAAGCGTCACGGCCGCAAAAAAGCACGATTGGATAAGTCATAAAATTTTTCACAGCAACGGCGATTATGGCAGCTGTCAGGGTCACGCTTGTGTCCGTGTATCCCTGCAGTATATCATCAGGAACTTTTCCCGTACCGAACGCCGTGTATCCAAATGTTCCGACGATCGTGTAAGCGAAAAAGCATATAATCATGCTGAGCAATGAGCAGACTGCGAAGTTGGCCACGTTCCGATCCTTCATGCACGCGTACGTTGGTATAGCGGTCATGTGACTCTGAAATGTATAAATTGTTGATGCATTCGAGAGTGTAACGTATGAAAATAAACGGATTGGTTGCCTGCTTGTAAAAAAACATTGCTACAATTGAGAGCAAAAGAATGTTCGATATCGTTCGTACAATAAATTGTTATTGGTTATTAAATATCAATATCGAGCCAGAAAGCCTTATCGCGTATTTAATTAAATATGTTTTACATAAAGTGATCGTGATAAACACGAAATGTTTATATTTTCAATTCTGTTAACAAATCTTATCCCTTGTCAGTAGCACACACTTTTAAACGCTCTATTCGCCCCTTAATTATATGCTCATAAAAAGCAAACACCCTGTCAAATTCGCTACGATGAATTAAAACATACTGAATATGTTTTACTGCTGTGTTTTCTTTTCAATCTTCAATCGAATTTTTGTAATAGTGAACAAAGCGATGAATTTACCTGATAAGCGAAACATATTATTGGCACTATTTGCAACCCCTGTATTGCATTATCAGGCCACATTTGCGTCGGTTTCGCTTCTCCGTTGTCGTTACTGAGATTTTCCTTAACGACTATCCAAATTATATAAACTATTGTGACACAGCCGACCAAACTTGCGTAACTAAGTACTTCCAGTCTTTTGAAGAAACACAAGGGTAATATGAATAAGCAGCAGGTAACACTCGTCACAAAGGCACGGGAGAGGTACCTATAAAGAAAAATGCAGTTGTTACTCGTTTCAGTGATTTCTTCTCCGATGTAAAAATAAATTGCTTAATCAGAAGTCTGATGCAGTTATGTACATATCTATTACCATAAATTTTATTTAATGCGTTTGGTTTCATATAAAAATACTAAAAAATAAGGGCTAGATTGTTGGTTGGGCACTTTTTTAAAAAACATATTTTCATTCTGCGATAGTAACTGAGGCAAAATGAAAATTCTGTTCAAGTTTAGGCATTTTTTTCTTACCATATATTGCAGTAGGCCATACCGTAATACGTGGCCATAACTCTGTCAAACTGATCACCAATTATTATGACAAATGTGAGGCAGCAGCCAAAGCTATAAACAGCCACACATGTACCGCAGATAACAAGGGCCTTTGTTCCACACAAGCCGGCCAAAGTATCCTGCATATTTGATGTGTTTGTGACATCGCTGCAATGAGCCAGAATTACCAACGCTGATGTAATAAAGACTAGAAAGCCAAGTTGTACTATGGATGCAGATGCAATGCCACCAGCTTTGTCGAAGGCTTGCGGAAAATTAAGGAGACCGGCTCCAAGTGTGGCGTTCACTATGAGAAATACGGTTCCTATCATCTTTGTTCCTGAAACGATTGTTGCGTTAGATATGTCTTGGAGATATGTGTTTTAGATTTCTTTAGGACGTTTTTTAATGGATAAGACATGAATACGCTAAGACTTTAAATTATTCAATTTTTTACGGCCATGGACTTTTTCAACATCTTGTTTACTTTATTTAGGCAACGAATTTGAACTCTGTTTACTATACACAGAAGCAAAATCCGGAAGCAATATTTAATCTATAATTAGGACACTTTAGATGTTTTTTATATTGTTCATGATTTAAATCATTTCAGAACTGGATATACCTCCACGAGAAGTTTCCGATGGCTCTGGGCTAGGAGCATTCGCCAGAACAACATCGTTGTCGTTGAGCAGTTCCTCATCCCTTGCGAATATATTCATCTTTATATTTCACCAAGCACTGTCGTTTTGGATTCTTCTTTCCAATTGTAAATAACAACTTGAAGCATAGTCTATACGAATAACAAACGGGGGAGCCTCAACCCGCAATTTACTATCGCGCACTTTTTGATACGGGAACATAAAGGTCGGAGTTCGTAAGTGTCACAAAATCAGCTGTTGATCCAAGAAACTCGCAACCACACAGTTGCGAAGTAAACATTTACGAGGTTTATGTACGTTGCGCGCGAATGATAAAAAATTGGTTTTTCGAGGGCCAAATGTCAAATGATGTAGGGTAATACTAATTGCTTTTACACGTTGGGATTAATTTTAATTGGCGATAAATCATGGAAAATTGAAAAAAAAACTAACGGTTCGTAACGAAGCCAAATTTACGCACGCAGACAACGAAGTCAGATGTGCATAGAAGGACAGTTCTTAAGGATTATATGTGCTGATTCTGCTGGGGACTGCCCCCATTGGTAGTTCTCAAGTAGCGGCACTGACGGCGGTTTTCATTCTCGCTCTCACTTTCTCTCGTTGCGAGAATGATGGCATCCTGCTTACCCCTGTAGATGTTATGCTTCGGGGCATAGTCGTACCCTGCTTCCCCGTATAGGTATTGTAATATACAGGGTGTCCATGAAATGGGGGTTGGTGGCGAAATTCTGAGTCGATTGATACACGCATGAATAGTTTCCCGATCAACCCCTGAATTATCATTAATATATCAATAAATCCACCATTTGATTCGCCTTTAACTCTCCATTTCTAGGGAAATATGTCAAAAAAATATTCCAGAAAGGTTTTTTGCATTTTCCCAGTCCAATTTTGCAATTTTGTACTTTCAGTAAAAACCCGGGCATATTCGTAATCAGCGGAAAATTTCCGATCAAATACACCCTTTTAATACTTCAAAAACGGAAAAAAAAATTTTTCGACTTACCCCGGCCACTTCTCCGAAATCTCAAAAATCACGACATTTCAAAAGGTTGTAGAGTGAGCTTCTTACGTGTTATGGAGGTTCAATTGGTGGGTTTGGAAAAGGTTTTTGCCTAACTTAAATAATGGCGTTGGATTCGTATCGATATCTCCCATAATTTGCAAAAATCGATGGTCCAACTTTGAAATTCTGCCAAAAATCGAAAAATCATCGGATTCTAATGATAAAAAAAGCATTTTGAAGAGAAAATCATAACGAAGAGATTGAGCACAAAGTGGAGTGACAAATCCTAAAGGGAAATAAGTTATCGATGATTTAGTGAAAAAACTTATTTTGCCCAAAAATCGAAATTTTTTTGGATTTTTAATATTTTTTTTATTAGTCCATTTCGATGTAATTTTGTCCCCTAAACACAAATCTGTCATTAATTTCCCCCAAAACCAAAAATTTCCATGAAAAAATCATAAAAAACTTCTAAAAAGGTGCTTTCGACGGTAATCTGAATCGAATGGTGCTAATTTTTTGGTAATCAGACCCCGAAGTTTCGAGAAAAGAGAATGAAATATCGATATTTTGATATATCGAAGTTTAAAATATCGATAGGTTTTCGTAAACCAAACGTTGCACCGCAACCGTTCCACTCCGAAAACAATAATTCAAGTCTGAATTCATCATACGCGTACCTCTCGTGTTTATGAGGGTCGTGTAAAACAAATTACGAACAATACGTACGTTGCAAAGGTATTTCTAACGACAGTTTTGTTCGTGGATATGTTCAGTGCAACCATTATATCTTTATTTCCTAATGCTTGAAGAAAACTTTTATTTTAACCCTCTATGCAGCGGCCTTTAACGCGCATAACCTATAAAATTTGTATATAGTAGTCTCATCAGCGTTGCCGAAAGAAAAAGCCCAGTGTATCAGAACTGTTGCTCAACACAATAAAAAGACATCAAACTTAGTTATTCAACGAGCGATTTTTGATTACTACAATGTTCAAGCCAGACGTAAACATTATTTTAAAATGCCTTGACAATAACTATTTCTGAAGCGAATTCCACTGGATTTCAACTACTGAAGGTTCTTTTCGGCAGGTTAAATAAATCGACCAATATCTACGCGTAAATAAAATAAAAAATTTCACATTGTTAACTATTCAGATTGAGGATCGTAATTATTGGAAATATCATGCTAAAATAAAAAATGTTTTTCTTCAGTGCATCCTGACCATCTCCAATAATCAAAAGTGCCAGATCCAAAGATCTTGTCATTTATGAGAATTGTTTGGAGGCTGTGTTAAAAATGCCTGACATCAAAGTGACGCCTCTAGGGGCAGGCCAAGATGTTGGCAGAAGTTGCATCCTGGTATCAATGGGAGGAAAAAACATAATGCTAGATTGCGGTATGCACATGGGTTTCAACGATGAGCGACGATTCCCTGACTTTTCGTACATAGTGCCGGAAGGACCAGTTACCAACCACATAGACTGTGTCATAATATCGCACTTTCATCTTGATCACTGTGGCGCATTACCGTACTTTACTGAAATGGTAAGACGCATCCTTTACTATCCCAGTGTCTAAAACACAGAACTGTAACTATCAATTAACTCTTTGATGCAGATAGGTTATACCGGTCCGATCTACATGACTCATCCAACAAAAGCTATAGCACCTATACTCCTGGAAGACATGAGAAAAGTGGCGGTTGAGCGAAAGGGTGAAAGCAATTTTTTCACATCTCAAATGGTCAAAGATTGTATGAAAAAGGTCATTGCTGTAACTCTCCATCAGTCGGTTATGGTGGACTCCGAGCTCGAGATAAAAGCTTATTACGCCGGTCATGTCCTTGGCGCTGCAATGTTTTGGGTGCGAGTAGGTTCGCAATCGATCGTCTACACCGGCGATTACAATATGACACCTGATCGTCATTTGGGTGCTGCTTGGATCGACAAGTGCCGACCGGATTTACTAATCTCAGAGTCCACTTATGCAACCACAATACGTGACTCGAAACGATGCCGCGAGCGCGATTTCCTAAAAAAGGTAAATCCTCTGAATGTTCACCTTTCTAGAATGGTAGTGTGAAGTTTGACTAAAATTGATTCATCCCTGAGATCACATTAATTGAAATGAAATACAGATTTTTTAGTCTTTCGTAACTGATAGAAAAATCGAAGCCAATATCGTGCCATGCACTACTATTTCTTGGTAATAGTAAGCATTATTTGAAATTTTCGTGGTTGCAGGTACACGAGTGTATAGACAAAGGTGGCAAAGTTCTGATTCCTGTATTCGCTCTTGGACGTGCTCAAGAGCTCTGCATACTTCTCGAGACGTACTGGGAAAGAATGAATCTCAAAGCGCCGGTTTACTTCGCACTCGGATTGACCGAGAAAGCCAACAATTATTACAAAATGTTCATAACATGGACGAATCAAAAGATAAAGAAAACGTTCGTCCAGCGGAACATGTTCGATTTCAAACATATAAAGCCATTTGATAGAGCACATATCGATAATCCAGGATCGATGGTAGTTTTCGCCACACCAGGAATGCTTCACGCCGGACTGTCTTTACAAATATTCAAAAAGTGGGCGCCAAACGAATCCAATATGGTGATAATGCCGGGTTTTTGCGTTCAAGGCACGGTCGGCCACAAAGTACTCGGTGGAGCTAAGAGAATTGAATTCGAGAATCGTCAGATCGTAGAGGTCAAGATGGCCGTTGAATATATGTCTTTCTCGGCTCATGCCGACGCGAAAGGCATAATGCAACTGATACAGTATTGCGAGCCCAAAAACGTTTTGCTAGTGCACGGTGAATTCGCAAAAATGGAATTTCTGAAGGAGAAGATCAAACAGGAATTCGGTATTAACTGCTACAATCCGGCGAATGGCGAGACGTGCGTTATAACGACAACATCCAAAGTTCCGGTGGATGCGTCTCTCGCGCTCCTTAAAGCCGAAGCGAAGAGATACTCGGCTCTTCCACCCGATCCGAAACGTCGAAGACTGCTTCACGGTGTACTCATGCTTAAAGAAGACTGGGCTTGTCTCGTGGACTCTGACGAGGTTAATACCTTTCTATCTTCTCATATTTATCGCTTATTCTAAATACTATTCACCTTCGAATAATGAGGTATTTTATTTATTCAATTGTACAGATACGAAAAGAAAAAGCAATATTTTAAATACGGTCATCTGCTCTGACATTGCCGACGGCACCGTTTTCTCAAATTGTCATTTCAATCAAACGTGTCTAATTATTGGGTTCACAGGTTGCCAAAGCCGCCGGGATTTCTAAACACGTAGTACGTTTCACATCTACTGTACAAGTAAGAGATCCAGGACCGGCACAATCGACAACTCTGAAACTCTTGCAACCGCTGAAAGAAAGATTACCGGGTTGGACGGTCCAATTGACCGACGGCTCTATTTCCGTTGAATCAGTTCTCGTAAAGGTTGAGGGAGACGAGGATGACAAGAAAAGCGTATACGTCTCTTGGACCAATCAAGATGAGGATTTGGGTAGCTACATCCTGGGTTTTCTTCAGACTATGCTGAATTGAATGAGAATCAGATATTTACCGATCCAGGAGTCACGAACGCAAAGCAGCGAACGTTCTGTGATACGCACTGTAAATACGTAAAATTTTAATTATTCTAATTATCAAATACATATTTTCCAACCTACAAACCCACACGCAACTCATTGTGTTCCTCGTCAGTTCAACACCTTGGGGAAACTGTTCTCATAAGATTGCACGTTTACCCCCCGGGGTGCTCTTTGAGATATCGACTTTCCAGCGACTGTTGAGGATGAAAACAAAGGAAATTTGGTGCACCTGCGACGCACCCAGATCCACGAATTTATCATTGCGATGCGGATTGTCGGGTTAATAACGTTGATTGTGTCACAATAAATTTATAGGGTACATGCATTTATTTCATCGTATGTTAAATCTATATTGCAACTATTGTAAGATTACTAGGTGTTAAGGCTGACCAATAATTTCAATGGATCTTGCATAAACGCTGTGTGTCAACGGGCGATATCATTTTCATAACGTTCCCTCACATCTTTATTTTATACCTTTTCTTAACGGAGATTCGATCAATAAATTCATGCTTACTGACAGGGATAACATTGACTCGATCGTTATCATGCGACCGGAAAATAAAGTTTCACAACAATATCTTCTTAATCCGGAGTATTTTAATCCGCTCTCGGACTCACATTTTTGTTCACTATCCTTCTTTCTCTCAGACAAACATACACACACTGCCTTCAAATGATATATTCACTTTATTTGTTTATTTATTGATTTATTGAACCGTAATCTCCGAACCGCCGTGTCTCACCTTAACCCGAAGCGAAACAAATTAGTTCACAATTTACCCCTTATTCTGTATATTTATAAAATGTATATAAAATAAGTACGGTACAGAATGAACGAACTTTCACTTTTTTGTTTTTTTTTTGTTTTTTTTTCAAATAGAAGCAGGACGATTATTCTGTCCTGCAAGGCTCGGTGAACATTCAGGAGAATACGACTCTCATGATTAATGCCATGTTTAACCTCCGTTACAACGTTGCAATTCGGACGCTCGTATTTTTTCATTGCATGAAAGACACGAAAAACGTTAACGATCAATGCTCGTTCACCAAAACCTTGCGACAATTTTAGTGTATTTTTGTAAACTGTACGCTCTCTTTCTCTTTCGCTTTCTTGCCTCCTTTTGTTCTTCCTTACAATTCTTTGAAACACGAGATTCCACGTCGGAGTATGCTGTTGTACGATAATTTCGAATGACACCGTACTCATCCTCCTACCACGCTTTGATCATCCGAGAGTAAAATTTAAACACAATATACAATTGAGAAAACACCCGTGCGTATTTATCATTTTATTTCATTAATTTGATATGACTTTTCGCGGTGTTTCCGTTCGGATTCGTTGGTGCAAAGTGTGTTCTAATGAATATACGCCGGAGTACAATGTTACAAGTTCATCGTTTGCATTCGCACCGTTACTAGAAAACACAAATTTCGAGATTTCAATGATATTTGTATATTTTTATCTTTGCCCCGATGTTGTTTCGCCAACGTAAAACCCACAACTCTGTTTTTATTGCACATGTGATTCGACTAAATTCTCGCGCTTGCCATTTTTTTGTTCTCCCACCGACTGAGAATCCGTGCAATTCCTAGTCCGTGACGATATTCGTCACAATTTCATTTCTCAATTTGTTTCGTTCAGCTTTGATCGGCTAAGCGTGCCAGAAAAGATTTCGAACATGGTCGCTTTCAGGAATTTCGATTCCTCTGTTAATAATCCACTCGGGTATCACTCGAAAGTAGCAAGAGCGCCGCATACTTCAAAATAACTAATAATATAAATAGAATGAAATGGCGTATCGAACTATCATCTTTACCTCGACAGTATTTATGAAACATCTTTTCCAACGGTCATAATTTATGTCGATTGATCATCGAAATAATGGAAATTAATCTTTAATGATGAATGTGTGAAACAAAAACTTTATGGAAGTGGATGCACCGGGAAAGTTTAATGCTATGCGTTACTACGGTTCTGCGCGTTTGAAACCGATAATTGATAATTGATCGATAAAAACATTGAATAATAGACGGCACTCTTTAATACCATTTTAACAAAAGTGATACCCGTAATAACACTTCAATATTTTACGTTTGTTTTTTTTTTGTTCATTCATAGACCCGATTATATCGACAATTGAAAAATGACACAGAACACTGCCCAGGAAAGATGGCTTACCCTCTCTCTTTTTTGTATTAAAAAAAAACTCTCCAACTCCTTCATGTATACAATATTTTCTAGTATAAAACGTGCAAATAAAAGTTCGTCAATGTTTTTTTTTTGTTCTTTTATGGTTCTCTCGTCGGTTGTAGAAATTTATGTAATTGCCATAAATTTTTCATTTTTTTTCTATCCCCTTTTTATAATCTTGCTAAGTGACGCGTTTGCCTCCCCCCTCCCTCTCTCCCTATCGATCCATTTTACTCTTCTCTCTAATCTTTTATACTTCATCCGCATAATAAAATATGTATTTTTTTTTCGTTTGTTCCTACCGTCTATAATAAACATTATTCATAATATTTCATTATTATATTAGTCTTCTCAGTAGCAAAGTCACCGCAACACGCGAGTCCACAGCGTTTGACTGTATGTGCTCTCTATTCAACACTATAACTTTTCTCCCTTCTCTGATTTTCTCGTTGCATAAACGACAATCCGTTAGCGTAGTTTGTTCCTAAACATTATTTTTTTCCTGAACCACCCTGAAAAAGAAACAAAACAATGATTATTTTGTACATAAAACATACACATGTATAATGTATCAATATATCTATGGAGAAATCCAACTACTTTTGTTTCTCACATTATATACAAACATAAAAACGAGCGAAATGTGAAAGCATTGTAATTGACGAAAAATGTATGCGTATTATCGTGATAAGTAAAGATCCACGAATTTACCACGGATTATGCAACATTTTCTTTCAATCGAAATAAAAAAAAAACAATTTTTTATTACTCAAGCTAAGTAACAACGGGAAAATACAGGTGAACAAGGCAATCTTAAATTAAATGCTGTATTTGGCGAAAGCGAAAAAAAAGCGATCATGAATGAAAGCTATGCATGACAAATCGACTTGTAATATTTGTCTATTTTTAAACCATACCATTAGTACACAGTGCATTCATATAACGCATTTCAGGAGCTCGAACGTAGAGCTTCCAACTTCAAAGGCTATTCTATGCGCACAGCTTTACAAATAAAATTTTGGATATTCGTTGAACAACGGAAGTGGAATAAATTCCTGTTTCTTTAGTAGCACATTGGTTTGTCGAGTGAGTATTTCACGAATTGCAGCCCTGAACTCCGAAAATGTTCAACACCATTGTATTTCTCATACCAGAGCGAAGATTTGTTAGGATCGATCAGTTGGTTTTTTTGGATCGGACTAAAACTAGTGAACGAGGGAGTTTTTATCAACTTTTACTACGTATATACACGCTGTATCCCTTGTTTATGTTTATCAATTTCGAAATGTATATAACAGAAAGGATTAATAATTGAAAAAAGGAACCGAGACCAAGATTCAGCGTGCGACTGTTTCTTTTTTCCTATTTCGTTTAAACGACAAATTTGCTCTATCCATTCAATCCTAAATGAACAGCCGATTAAATGGTTTTTAATTCAATAGACGACTCAATAAGTCAAAACATACAGGTTTGGATAATCATTTTGATATCATCACCATTGCACAAGTTGTCAGCAAAGAAAATATAGTCATTCAATCATTTTCAACTGTGAATGTAAAAGATGAAGTCCGTTTCAATTCAAATGAAACATGGAAAAAGTGTCGAGCTCTGCCACTTGGTCATGAAGTAGAAAGCTAGTAGCTATGAATATTTATCTGCCTAACGATTTAGTGTTCGAAGGAATGGGCTCCGTTTTATTTCGACATTACC
Organism: Ophioninae sp. A BG-2022a; assembly: GCA_030523105.1. Lineage (NCBI taxonomy): Eukaryota > Metazoa > Arthropoda > Insecta > Hymenoptera > Ichneumonidae > Ophioninae sp. A BG-2022a. The sequence continues at coordinate 79,728 of JAPYZI010000283.1, read as the reverse complement.
TAACTGTAAACTGATATAATTCTGTGCCATCTAGTAACCGCTCATTTACTACGATCCAACATCTTATTGTGTTATCTTTTCCAGCTATACGACATACTCAAGAATGATTTTCACTATCGATCGCCATTGTATGTACATGTTTTGCGTAAGAACGAGGAGTACATCAAACGCACAAGGACAAAAGGATCAAAGTTTTTCGTGACGAGAAGCACGATGCGAGGAATGACCGATGAGATGATATAATACAAACGACTAGACTGATTCTTCAGTGAATAACCGAGCTAAACGGGTTTCTGAAACCGCTAAATTGGTATTCCCGTTTTAAACCCACAAAAGCGTGATCTAAGAAAAAAAATGTAACTACTTCAGGCCGTGGAAAAGAACAAGTATGAAAAGAAACCGCTATGAGGCGGAGCAGGATTGATGAATGAAGCAAGGACTTTACGATGCACGAATCATGTTACACCGCAAGCAAATATTCTTAAAAATTTGAAAAGCCACTCTCCATCTTCTCCTTCTTGCTGACTCAACTTACATGTGATATATCCTTTATAATTATAAAGGAAAAAATTATTGCGCCTCCCTTCAATGAAACAACAATGATCAACACGACTTGGGACGATCAAGATGCAAAGACGTTCAGTATGCACACTATGTCAATTGAAGATATAGATACAAAAGAGAAATAATAATAAACCAACTATATCATTCTAAACACTAACGTAACGAAATGTGCGTATGCGGATCGTGATAAATGAGACGATTTGAGAAAAACAAATTTCTTCGTTTTAACGAGAACCGCTTGATGTGTCCAAAAGTGGCTTGGTCCTGAAGCAACACCCGATAAAGCGCTCGAAAATTTAAAAAAAAAACACTCAGAGACATTAAATCGATTTAAAATAAAGGAAACCAAAATTATTGTTGAAACGTAAACTATGCATGAATATTCCAAAAGTGATTTTATGCGATATGAAAAAAAAGAAACGCTACCAAGGCCTTCAGACAGCCCGCGTGTTTTTTTCTTTCTTTTACACACGATGTCTAGAAACACGACGAAGAATTGAAATATCGGAAACAAAATATTGTCTCGATTATTGGCATACCTGCGAATCTGCGCCGCTTTTTTGCAGGTTTCACAGTGGACTGTCGAAACAACGAAAATTATAATAGAAAATTATTTTCATCTTCGTTCCTTGCTCTCCTTTACGATGGACAGATAAACTTTCGATTAATTACGCTATTCACGCAAAACCCTAACAGTGATCATTTTACAAGCCCTAATATTGCCTGCTTATGAGAGAGCACTCGGTCCGTTCATAAATTTTTGACTGAAATGAAGGTACGGAAACAAAGTACGGACTAACCAACGAACCAGCGGGACGACGTTCAACTCCTTTCGTTTAAAAATCAAACAATAGTGTATCCTCATTGAGAATAAAAGAATTTCGTGACTGAGTTATCCCTATCGTGCATACCGAAGTGTTTGCAAAAGTGAAAAAAACAGATCTCGCGATCTGTTGGCATCAATAGCGCCGATATACACGTGATCGCCCATATATCGACACACTAACCACCCTGAAGGGTGACCGCGCAGGCGCGCACGAGTTTCCCTGCGGATTTGTGGCAGACGATTCTATCGAGTCTGATGGCAATTTTTGGCGGGCACTGGTGATAGTGCGATTATGAGTGGCCAAAAGAAGTTATAGCAATGAGGTGATATCGCAGAAGTCTATTCTGAATAACAATACGCACATTGCAAAAAAAAAGAATTTCCTTTTGGAAAAATCCGAGTATCCCACCAATGATAAACTTCGTTTGTATGGAACTGGTGGTTCTCTAGCAGCAAAGGCGAACTAGCAGCGAACGAAGGTAGGGAACTTTGTATTGGTTGCGGAATTTCAAGAGCGACGATACGTTCACGGATAGGTCGTGATACGATAGTGAAGGTCGAAGGGATGGAAAAAACCTGATCGACGAATATTATGCTGTCCTCTTATTCGGGTAATTCGCAAACAACAATGTCTAAGTATGAAGTAATTGTGATTGAGTGTCTTCGCATTATCGAAGCTCAGAGTGCTTCCGTAACGAGTTTTGTAATAGGTTCAGGTTTCATTCGTTGCTCAGAAATGCAACTTTAATGCCCTGATCAGATTTGTATTAAATTCCTTTCTTTTATCTTCGTGACTTCTGAAGAAAATAATATGAATTGCGTACATCAATAAAACATTAGGCAAATACGAACGAAATATTTCTTGCCACTAATGTCAAACAATACTTCTCATTCAAAAAACATTTCGATAATTTGTTGCAAGGAATTATTTTTTCTTTTTTGTACTTCTCTGTAAACACGACTTTTAACATTTCAAATAAATGCTTCCAATAATTGGAACAAATCTCTCATGCGTGTACTCTCATTGAAACGCTCAATAAAAATACTGAACGAAACTAAGTTTTGAAAATTATGCGCCAAAAGCATCCTCGTGAAAGCAAGTGTTTTGCATTGCTCACACTATAAACAAATGTAAAATTCCGCAATATTTGTGGCAGATAAAGAACCGTGTAAAACCGAAACAACTTCAGATACAGTGCAGTAACTTTGCAAGGAAAAGTAAACAATCGATTCTGTGGAAATTTATGATGGTTCTTTTCGTTTGTTGTTTGATTTAACTCTTTTTTGTATCTTTATAGCTTTACCTTCCTCTTTTTCTTGTGCTTTTTCTGTTGCTGGCCGTTCAGGGGATTCCAACTAGCCTGTGTCTTGTGTTCTGCCTCGTGACAGTATTTTGAATTTGTTTCAGTGGTAAAGGAGCTCTCGTCGTGTTCTCGCTGTGACTGTACGAAACTCAGGGTGTCGTCGCTTACCGAACTGTTTTCGTTATCTGCATTCTTTAGCAGAGTCTTTTCTAGCGCAGCTATCAGAGTGTCTGTCGCTCTCGTTGGCTGCGTATATTTATATAAGAATGTATATGTTTCGTATATATGTATGTCTATGTGGTTGTGTAGGAATGTGCGCTGTGAGCGAAAAGTATGAGCATTTTTCTTTACGAATTTTCAATCCAGATGAAAGTTGGAAACATTCACAGAAATAGTTATTCAATCACGTATCAAGTCAAAATGTCAGGACGATACAAATAACAATGTCCCATATGCTTTTTCGTATTGCCTACCATCTTTTTTTATTCTTTCAGTGACCTATCTTATAAATTGCTTCTCATTGCAATTTTCCTGACCTGGTAAACTCGCAATATCATCTTGTTTGGCAAATATCAATAAGATCGGTCGCTTGGAGGGACTCAACGGGATCGAGAATAGCCTTTAATTATTACTGCATTAATTATAATTAGTTGTGTTAATATAATTATTTCTTGTAAATACGTGCAATTTTTGAAAGTATGAACTATGAGGTTTAATATCAAGCATTCACACGAAAAATGTCCAATATATCTAAAGTTAGGCTTTGAAAATTCGAGAGCACTTAGGTGCTCTCGAAAATTCGATATACATCATTAGACCGTTTGTTTTTTAATCTGAAGTTTGAAAACCCGACAAAGATGCGTGCATACTTTTCACCCGTTGTGTACCTATGTTTATATAGAAGTGAATTTTATCAACGAATCGTTGGGCATTAACCAAAGGAATAAAATACAAGGGATCTAAGACACGGCAAGTTTCCCTTTGTGAATTGCGGTTAATTCTCGCTTCACCAACAAGATATGATACATTTCTTCTCTCGCGAGAAAAATAAAATCACTTCAGAAACCTGCTGTGCCTACGAGCCCAGTTAAAAAAAGTATGCTTTCTGTAAAGAATGTTTCGAGGGGAGTGTATCACAATGAAACCAAAAATGCCGAGGTGTTCAAAGGGAAGGTCAGTATTACTGTCAAAACAAATCCACTGGTATTAGACGGGAAGGTTTTTCTCTTTTAATTGAATTCATTAAACTAAGCGAGTAAGATGCGCGCGCCTATGATTCGCCCAACACAGCTTACGCATCCACCAATTGCAGAATCTTGGAAAACATCAAACCGTTTACAACTATCTTTCGCCTCCCGCCCCTTGCTCTCTCCTTTTCTTTCACTGCACCTCGGATTTCAAGCGAAAACGTTACTGCAGCGGATTAAAAGCATTTTTCAATTCGCTCGTACAAGTAGGCTTGTAAAAATAAGACATTTATACGATGCTGAATGTATGAAAAACGCGAGAAAATTCCCAAAAATATGTGTCTGACTTCAGTGTCCAGTATTTGTTTCTTTGTTTTAATTTGAACTCGTGTACAAAGGTGTGTGTATGTGTATGTATGTACGTATATGTAAATATAAATATATATATATAAATAATGAAACCCCATGATCACGTTTCGCGTTTCCCATGCCGTTCAAGGATTAACAAAATGATCATACGCGAGGCAAACTTTTACTAACCTCGGATTTTGAAGAATCGGAAGTAGCCGGGCCGTTAGCGATCGATTGATCGGAGATGTCGCTGCCTCCCCGAATCTCCGCCTGGAATAATGAACAACATAAGTGTTTGTTCTATGAAAGAAAGCGAGAAAATGTTTGCTTTCGGAAAAGAACAGATTCATTGATAATGGGAAATAATGAGCTGTGCTTTGTTTCGTTACGAGCGCCACGGAAACGTACGTTAAGCTGCGATACTTCATTTTGTATTTGTGACGTCGTATCCTTGTTGGTCCGCGATGCCAAATTTTGTTCGTTTGCCAACGTTTCGATTTCTAGGCTGTCGTTTTGCAATCCGGTCTTCGTTACTTCCGCATCAGGATTAACCCGCGCGTTGTCCTGTAAAAGAAAAATAACGATATGAGGGAAGATACACGACGGATTAAGCTGAAGAACGAAACGTTATCTATCGAGAGCTCGATCATAAAATTATATTATAAAAAAAGAGATTATTGCAGAAAATATGTATTGCGTAGCTTTAAACAAAGAAAAAACGCCCGGAAAAAAGTACCGAGAATTGAATCACGTAATCATGAAAGATACTGTTTATTACTTCGAGTATTAACTTCAGTGTTTTCAAGAATGCATTACGAGAGAAAATGAAAAACAATCCTAAAGTTGATATATATCGTCCCGTCCTCGCATTCTTTTCTTATCAGTTTAATTTGAGATAAAAAAAAGAACATATTGTAAACAAACAATGCAATTTTATTTTGTTTAGTGCAAGAATATTTCTTCGACATATTTGTATACGAAATGCCTCGTCGAATCGAGTATAATAACACATCAAGCAAAGTAACCGAACTTTAAATCAGGGCCCAGCTTTATAAATAATGATCAACGAAAGAAAATGTTTGACGTACCACGCGCATTCTTTCCGAAGCGCAAAAATCCTGACTCGCTCCCTTGGCTGCACGTTTATTTGCTTCCCCGAGCGAGACAATTTCGGCCTGCGATTTCTGTCGCAAATTCTTCTCCTCAGTCAATCTTGCCTCGAGTTCGGTAATTCTTTGTTGCAACTGCACGAGACGAGTAACAATGCAAACTGTCGTTAAACTTGGACCTTGCGATGTGTATTTAGCGCCGTGAAAAAAAAGGGAAGTAGAGGGCAATAGAGACGAACGAGCCAAAAGTTAGTAATGAGCGCTTAGCGTTAACACACGAAACACTTTGTGATCTTCATACCTCTCGTGTGATCGCGGGTAGCGATTTCTCGATACAGCTAAATGCAAACTCGACTCCGTCACTATCATACACGTGGGAGTCGATAGTTTTGTGAGATTCTGGGCTCGCCAACTGCCGTAACCATGTATACAATGTATTTTGTACTTTGCGCGATTAAGGAGGCACGAGTTTCGCATTTGCACAATACTAATAATTTTTTATGTGTGTGAAAAAAATGTAATCGCAAACATTAATCTTCTACTTTTCAGAGCGGACGTTTGTTTCGATTTTTTAATTAAAAGCCTAAGGCATCTGCCAAATAAGAAAATATGACAAATTCATTATCGCAAAGGATACGATTTATTTGTTTCAATTTTCGCTTTTTCGACTTGCAACGTCGAATTTCGACGAATTAAAATGATTGAATCTTCGCGACTATGATGTGGAAAAAGAATCTATATTAAAGTACACGAAGAAAGCTTCCTGTCCATCAAACAATCCTAAAAAGTGAGCTGCACAAATCCGATGAAGATAATACTTCATCATTTACAGTTCTTTTTTCTACAATCATGATAGCGATGTTTTACATGTATATTTTATTTGAAAACGCTTTTTTTTATTTGTTTTCGTATCGATATAAGTTTGAAAGTAACGATTTTTGGCCTAATATATTTTAACGCCCCCTGATATGTACGTGTGTTGTTAAGTGAAATGTGCAATTTTGTTGTATTAACATTTTCATTTATTTTACGAGAATATGTCGAACTATAAAATCGCTAATAATCGTGCCTCCTTAATAATAAGCCACCAACATGACACCTTCACCATCACCATCTCAATGCTTTGATAAAAAGCTACACACCGGATCGTTAGTATCGTTGAAATTCATCTGCACGCTGCACAACATTTTCGACACGCAACGCTAAATTATTCATTTCACGTGCTCACCTTCTCATTGACCGATAAACTTTTTTTCAACTCGTTCAGTTCTATCCTAAGATCGGCAATCTCGTTGTCCTTCTGTCGTAGCTGAGATTCCCATCGCGATTCTTCGGTCTCCATATGACTCTGTAGATTCATCAGCATACCCTCCTACGATACACATTGTCACGTGGCGTTAATCTGGGACTCAATCAGTTTGTCAATAATATGAGAAGTACGATCAGCAAAGTGAAATCAAATGTGGATAATTTAGAAATTGTACGTAGGAAACCTACTTTCGGGACTTTCTTCATTTCATTAATGGACAATATTCAATAATTCGTCAATTTACTTGTCTCCCACGAGCGCTTTATAATTCCATCTCCAAATTTTATGAATATCATCTTAAGCCATCAATTGGCTATTTTTCTTTGTTGGGATTGTCAAAATCGGGATTGATTTTCAGAATAGGGTCGTTCAAATATTTAGGAAGGCATATTTGACGTTCTGAAAGCTTGTAAGTCAAGATATAGATGTTGAGCTGCGACGACCGTACCCCCATAACAATTGTTCATTTTATCCGTGAATACGAACCGTTTCATCTATTATTTGTCTGTACTGCAACGCCGTGGCGCGCAGATTTTCGTTACGTTTTTCGAGTTCGCTGATGCCTTCGGACGCTGGTCCGTTTCGCAGTTCCGTTAATATAACGTCGACTTGAGCTTCGAAAGCTTCGAGCCAACGATCGTATGATTTCTCTGATACTTTAACTTCCGGGAATATCCTTTGCAGCAGTGACCTCGTGACTTCTTGTTCATCAGCTTTTATTTTCTCTATTGTGTCCTGAAAATAAAAATTTACATCGATCGGTGTTTCACACGCGAATAATTTCCATCCAACAATAAATGTTTCGTTCCTTCGTATATCCCGTTGAACTTTATATTCGAGAAACTTTATAAATAAAAGCGACTTACATCGTTGGATTTTGTCGTATTGGTTTTAGCGCGAGATTCGGCAGCCGAAAGAGCTTCCATCACTTTCCAGTTCTTAGTACGTAACTCCTGTGATCAATTACAATCGTGAGAACAAACTCGTTCTTTTTGTTTTATTAATTTTTTTTCTTTCCAGGAAATCGTGTTTGATGATCAGAGTACAGAAATGAGTTACAGATTAGCAGCGAAATTGGAAAAGTGATGGAAACGAATAGTTAATCACAGATTGCAGGAAGATAAAGCATTATGAGTGACGTTTCATGAAATTCTACAAGGTTCCCTTGTCAAATTCGAACGATGTAGATTGTCGGTTAAAAATATTAATACGATTTGGGAATTCTCGAATACGAGAACATTAAAAATAAAAATGACGAATCACGAAACAATCGTTCGTAGTAGTACTTGAGAGATTAATTAAACAAATTCAAATTCTATTTTTATTTCTACTCTGATAGTTTCTGACATGTTATCGCACCACGGATACGATATAAATTTCCGCGCGTTTTTCATTTCCATAAACAGTCGTAACAATTTTTCAAAACGACGATTAACGTTACTTTTTTTTATCTCTCTCAAAATACTACGATTCGCCGCTGTTTTTCTTTTGTATAAATTTCCTGGCAGTTTTCTATTAACATCATTAAGCTATTTGTAAAATTCTCGCGGTTAATCATACCTACGAAAAGAGATTTATTCAAGGGCGAGCGAAGTCTGCATTCGTTTGCCGAAGAAATTTCAGTTACATCGCGAATGCTTCGAAATTCTTTTACGAAAAGATGAATAATTTGAGAACATCTGTTACACGGGAAATGAGCTTACGTTGTTCTTGGATCGCTGTGCTTCGAGATCATCTTCCAATCTCTTTGCGGCGTTACTGTGTTTGTCCACTTGAATTTGTAGATTTTCAACGAGCGCGCGAACTTGACCAAGCTCCGATTCCCTGTTGTCAAGTTCTCCCTTCAAAGCGACAAGTTGACTCTCCTTCTGCTCCAATCTGTGCAAACAAAAATAGGTGACCGTTAGAAACACGGTTGACGGAACGGAGAGATGAAAATTGAGAATACTCACAAATTCGTGTGTTCCAGTAATTTGTCCTCGACACCGTTCTCCCGGCCCTCGGCAGCAGGTCGTTCCGTACTGGCTGCCAATTGCGAGGCCAGAGATTCGTTCTCCTCCCGCAGCTGTTTCAGTTCTTTTTGAAGTTCCGCAAACTTGCCAAGCTACGCCAGACAAAATCATATTTATTGATATCGAACTAGTAAGAGTTACGTTACATTGAAATTCGGAGAATCATTTTTAGGTGCATTTGGAAGAACCGCGTTGGCAGATATTTGAAAGATAGTCGGGTATTCAACAATTTATGGAGGACTGCAACATGGCCAACACTGGCTCGAAAGGTTAAATAACCAAATTCATTTTTTTTACAACCTAACTTTTGGCTTGTAAGAAAACTAACTTTCCTTCGATTTGTCCGAGCGAAAATTATTATTCGCTCGGATCTTCTCTGAGCATTATAAGCTTCTAATACTATGACAGAGTAAAGATGAATCTAACAACAAAAAAGAACGAGCCAAAAGTGTACAACACACCTGTGCCGAAATCCTGTCGTTCTCTTCTTGCAATCTCGTTACTTGCAGCTGAACATCGGTGATTTTTCGGTCACCATTTTGAAGAGCTTCGTTCTCAGTTTTCGCGATTTGATTCGCCGTAGCCATGGACGAATCATGCTCTAGTTTCGTTATTTTATTCGTAGCTTCGGCCAATTGTTGAACGACGTTCTCATTCTCGTTAATTTTATCCTGAAGATCTTTCTGGACCCTTTCGAGAGTTGCTTGCGTCTGTACCAAATCGTATCTATCCTCGCGGAGGACATCTGCCAATTTCGTCCTCTCCGACTGATAGTACTTAAGTTGTTCCTCTTTCTCATTCATGGCAGCATGCAGAGCCGTTATCTCAGCCGCCTCGGATTTCGCCTCGTTTCTTGATGACGATAGTTCGCCGCGAAGCTTCAGAACTTCGGCCTGTATTTTGCTCAATTCGTTCTTCAAAGTTGAGTTCTCGTTTGCCTCGGCCTTTGCCATTTTAAGCTCAGCCTGGAGCGAGTGTACTTGTTTTTGCAATTCCTGTTCGTGACGGTGGGCGCTTTTGAGCCTATGGTCGAAATCGCTATGAGCTCGATGGGATTCCTGACAAGAAAAAGAAAACAGTTTTAAATGGGATCTAAATTCAAGGATTCCTAAAGATATCGACAAAAGTGAGTACAGTGATGAGTACCCAGAAGAACAAGTAATCCATGTACAGTACATAATGAATTTTAATTTGGATTTCGAAAACGAAAGAAAAACCTAAAATTGCGTTGTAACAGTAATAAGTTTGATCCATTTTCAATGTATATATTCATGAAAATAGATTTCCGTATATTTTAATGTATTTGGATGAAAGTTTGCGAGGATCATCGATTGATCACGTATCTAACGCAAATAATCGAGGAAACTTTTGTACAACGAACCTCGAGTTGTCTGGCCATATCCTGCATGCGTTCGCTAGCTTCTTTAAAGTGTTGCAACTGTCCTTCCGAGTGCATTAATTGATCCTCCATCATGGCCAATTGTTGTCTCAACATATCGATCTCGGCTGTAGTGTTCTCGCAGGTAGCCTGTAGTTCCTGTGTAATTCCGATATTAACGTTTTGTAATTCCTGTATTTCGATGTGTTTCTGAGCCAGTTGACTTTTTAGAGCATTTTCATTTTCTCGCATTTGACCAAACTGCACCTCGAGCTGTTTCCTCTGCGATATGAGTTCTTGTTGCATTTGACCCTGCGCTTGACCCTGTTCTTCCTGCATCTTGTGTATTATAGCCGCGTCTTCGTTCACCTTAACTTGTAGTTGTTCAATCTGTCTGGAGAAGCCTTGTTTCTCGGCGGTATGAGTCTCGAGTATGTGTTGCATACGAGTTTGGAGTGTTTGGGCTTCCGTAATTTTGGCGTTCAGGGCCTCCTCGAGTTGCTTGATTTGGCTAGATGAGCGAGAACGCTCCGCGTTCAATTCGGCTCGAAGTTCCTTCAGCTTGTTCTGAAAGGTGAGGCTGGCTTCGTGCTCCTCGCTAAGAGCTTTTTCCTTCTCGGCCAGTTGTTTCTTCAGTTTAATCACCGGATCGGTGCGACCTTCGGTCCATTCGGAATGCTCCGATGGATTGTCTTGCTGTTTGTTCAGCAACTGATCGATGAGTATTTGAATTTCTGAGCGACTGAGCTCTGCTTTTTGAACCAGTGGCATCAACAACGAAACGTTTATGCCGTCCTTGTCCCCGCCGATTTGCGCCAAAATGTCGTTCTTCTTTTTGCCCTTCTTGGTCTCTTTGATCACCGCTGATACCGGATCCTTCGTTTCCTTGGTGAACGCAGCAGCGTTAGTTCCAGCAGAGGCGATAGATGGAGCAGTGGTTGCAGCGACGGGGTTCGCACCGCCGGTAGCAGGAGGAACAACGCTCACCTCTTTTCCCACTTCCTTCGCATCTTTCACCACTTCCTTCGCTACCTGTAGCTGCTGAGGTGCACTTGTACTCTCAACAGCAGTCTCCTTCTTTTCATCTTTCGCCTCATCTTTCTTCTTCGCTGGCTCTTTCACAATCTTTTTCGTTTTCGACGGTGTTTCCTTTGGTGACTTGTTGATTATCGGCTCCGACTGTACAGCCTGTTGAAGAGTCGAAGTCTCCTTCTGCAATGTAACGACGATTTTCACTTTTAAAACCTTCGACGCTTAACGCTTCTTTCGCTGAAATTCTATCGGTACAGAGTGATACGAATAGAAAAAACAAAACCGAACAATCGCACCGTATTTTACTGCAGCGATTTTCCATGTCAGTGTTAGTTTAGGCTGATTTTTAAATGTGTTAACTTCCCGCGAGTGTCGATATTCCAATTTTCTTCAACACCCCAGACTTTTAAGCATGCGCTACCCCTACTGAAGCACTTTCCCAATTACTGACTTGCGTTCTTATACACTGGACAAAAGATTCTTTTTTATCAATGAAGTAAAAATTCTACTTCGCAAGGAAATATTCGCTGTAACTTTCATGTTAATACCTCACTACCGTTAAAGCCCTGTTATTAGCATGCAAATCGTCGTCGATGCGCGACATTTCAATATTTCAAAAAGAAAAAAAAAAGAAAAGAAAAACATATAAAAGCTTCGATACAACGATTTCTTCACCGTGACTCACGCTTTGGCTGCGAATTAATTCGAGGCTGTCCTTCGGTTGGATACGATCAAAGTGATTCACCTCCGTAACCAGATTGTCCGGCTCGGCTGGCTCCGGCAAGACCACCGATGGGTCATCCTTGTTTACGAGTATAGGCTTTACCTTTTCGATCTTGTTCCTTTTCTTGGAGCCTTTGCCAACTTCCTGAATATTGTTAATACCCAAACAGACAAGACGAAAAAAAACGATGATTCCCTGTTACCCATTAGTGAGAAGTCCTTTCGCGATAAGCGTGGCTAGAGCGACGAACTTCTTTCGCGTTTTTGTAAGCCGCGGGGAATATGTAAAAGTTCTTTTTTGATGATTTACTGATTGATGTCGAATTTACTCTGATAATCGCGATATATTTGCTGAATTCATCGGTTTAATCATTCACCGCATTATGCAAAAACACCACAAACGCATATTAGTGTATGATATTTTTTTAAATATATTTAGAACATGTTTACTTGTCACCTCGGAGATGGCTCTACTTAGAGTTCTTGACAAACATGCATACCTGGAATTAATCGATTTTGCATATTACTTTATTTCTTTTGTCGAAAGAAAAATCTTTGATTCTTTATTCGGATTTTATAAAAGTTTGGACTACTGTGAAAATTTGAAAAACATCAGCCATTGCCAATATACATTGAGACTTTCAACTTGTGGTGTATGCATTGCTTATTAAAACTAAATGTATTGATTTAAACAATGAATATTGAATATAGCACTGCTAGTAAAACCGTAAAGGTTTTTTTTTCGAATTTATCGTTTTCAGAACTATGTATACAATTTCAACATCTAACGAGTTGATTGACTTTAATTTTGTATACTTATTCAGTGTAATATTTAGTATTGACCAGAGATTTTTCTTTTAACATTTCTTGTAAACATTTATTATCAATAATGTCTTCGTTTTTCACAAAAAAAGAAAAACGAAAAACAGTTCAAAAATTTTTTTCGTGTCTGAGAGACGACACGGTAAAAAAACCCGGTCATGTTGCAGCTAATGTGGTTCATTTGAGAATAAATATGTTTTTTTTTTTTTCGTAAGATGTCGATTCGTCACAGTAGCCAGAGTCACCCTCAATAAAATCGAAATTCTAATTTTTCGAAATCACTTTCCACTAAAATCAGTCCGAGCCTCTCCGTCTCTCCTCGTTTTAATCGAACGCGATAATGCCAAGCTCGAAGCAACAGGCAAACACATTACTGCTGCCTTCTTCAATCTCCGCAACAGACTTATTTATAGAATAAAAACTGATCTCACATTTTTAATCTCGAGACTCGTAAATTAATGGTTGGAATTCCATTTGTAAAGAAATTCGAAACTGTCGAAAAATTATGTGAGAGGTCGAGAAAGAGCGATAGAGAGATGGAGAGCCAATATGAAAGTGGGGGAAAGAGAGTAAACGACGATACAAAAATCTCTGATAACATCACCCGTGAATTGTGAAACAGTTTCTTTTTTCTTCTCTTTCTATGCCTCTTTTTTCAACGATGAACGAGTATCGCGTCTCAATGAGAATTGTAAAACAAATTTCTGTTCGCACAGTAATCTCTATTTCCGCCCGCATTATTTACGACGACTCACCAAGGCATGGCCAGACGTTGAAGCAAAAAAAAAACCGGCGATTCAAATAAAAACTGGTGAAAATTTTGTCGTTAATAAAAAAAAAGTTGTCCCGTGCATCACGAAATTTTTGACATTGCCGAGGCATATCTAAAAAAACAGAAGACGAGCCGGCGATTCATCAGATCGACGCGTATATGTTTGCGTATTAATTATTGCTCGCGAAATCGATAAAAGAAGACGAAAACACGCGATATACGCGGGAGTTCCGCCCAAGCGTGCATGATGAATTTTCTTTTATGATCGGCAGTTTCGATCGTATATTTGTTTTTCGAAATAAAAGTTAATGAGACAATCACGCTGTCATCAGCGAATTCCATTTTATAAAGATTTACACAGCGAGGCTCTCGTCTTTAAGGAATTAAGGTAATGCGCAGCAGGGTGTCTCGGAGCTTCACATCCTGCTCATACGTGAAAACACATTTTTACGTGTACACAGGGGACATGTGACCCAGATGTGTGGCATTTGATACGCACACGGTGTACCATATTTCATGCGTGAAACGAGCGAGTCATTTGTGTCGGTTAGTAATGTGCACTAGTGGCGTAAAGTACACGAACACCCGAGTTACAAGTTTGCCGACAAGGAACACTCATAAAAAAATAATTTCGAAAAAATTGCAACTTTGTTAAGTGCATTTTTTTCATTTCTTTTTCCATAAATCACTTCTCTCAGTTACATTTTGACGGTAAATGCATACAGGCAAATTAGATATAAGCATCTTCTATTTCGCATGTTTTTAAAAGAAAATTTCTTTTGCCATTTTCTAAAAAAATTATACAGTACTTCACAACAGGAGGGTGAACGCCATAAGTAAAAAAAGATCAAAATAATCTGATAGCAACATTAACGTGGGTATAAAATAAATTACGAAAAAGCATAATGAAACTGGTTTTTTAATCTACCAAATTCTACGTATTATCGAGGATACTATCTATCTTTTGGCCAAGATCTGTTAATGTTCATAATGACTTCACGAATCAGTGCTCTCACACTTTTTGCCAGTAGCCTCTATGCAAACTTTTAATATCCGTGTACCACGCATGTCTCGCAAGCGAATAATACGTTTGCAGGTATGGACGAAACAAATTTGTGTAAATACCCGAACAACCGAGATAATGGGCAAGCGTCACAAGTAATGTTCGATTTTTCCGCATCTCGATGACGGTACATCTTTCGATGTAGCCGTGTGTTATTTTGAATGCACGGAATTCATACCGTGGAGATTTGATCCGGCGGTAGGACGAGCGGAGTTTCTTCAAAGTGTACAGCACTGGGATTCTCCGCTCTCTCTTCCTTCTCTTCCTTCTTTTCCTTGGCTCTCTTTCCAGTCTTATTTTTGTGCTTCTTCTCTTTGCCCTTCTCCTTTTTGCCTGTGAAGCAAAAGATGCGTGATAATCATCTGAGTATGCGGCTCGCGTTACCTTATAGCAATGGAGTACTAAGACGTTGGATTTACTCATAAGAAGATTATCATCAGGAAGTTTGCGTTGTTCAGCTATGGCCTCTTCATAGGACTTCTCCTTCATGCCGTACGCCGAGACCAGAACAATAACTACTACCGATATCACAACGACGCTGGCGCACACCAACCCGGTGTAGAGATCCATGGTTCTCTCCTAAATCTTTGCCTGTGCAAAGGAACAAAGATGATATACGAATCGTCGTTGCATCCGGAGCAACATCAGAATAAAAACATTTTTCATAGTTTTGGAAAACTTTGAAAAGGTAAATACGTCAGGCTCAAGCACTTTTTTTTGTAATGATGAGTTACAAACGGGAGTTTAATTGAAAATATCAAAATTTTCCATGCACGCTTATCGATAAAGTGACATATGGTTAAAGAAAAACCCTAGCGGGCTCATCCGGGAGCGTAACAATCGCGAGGAGAATCTCGTTGAAATTTCGCCGGAAAAACGGAACGGTTGTGCCGGAAAATTGCGCGCCGGTAAATAACGCGAAAAGTGAGCTTCAGGAGACCGCCGCTTTTCCAAAAAACCGGACAAGTCGTAAAACGAAAATTAAATCGCGCGAGATACCCGAAATAGAATAGAAAAGAGAAACTTGCCCTGTCCTTCGTACGAAATTGCCCACCGTGTATCAATTGAAGAAACCGAAGAAAAAAAAGTGAAAAGAAAAAGTTACTCCGTGAGAAACACTACCTCTCGCGACTCGGGAATGTGTACGACGAGCTAATTACGGTTAAACTCGTTAAATTAAGCGAGTATATCTCTTCTCGATCAACGCCTGCGACAATACGTACGTCTCGTACCGTTAACGAATTTTTCCCACAAGCGGTATTATAATTTTTTTTTCACACACACCGTAGTCGCGACGAATATAACTTTTAGCACGAGAAATTATGGCTGCCCGGCCACCCAAAGCAACCCGTGGAGCACAAGTGTATAAGGCGTATATAAGCCACGCCTATTTAAGAAACGCGCGGACACCGATTGGTCCAACGATTGTGCCACGTACGCAGCCACTTGCAGATTTCGGGAATGCCAATTGTTCCGTGTCTCCCTCTCCCTCTATCATTTGATCTTCGTCGCTCCCTGATTCACGATTTCTTGTTGTTGAAAATTTATGAACGAGCGTGTCGTTTGATCAATATTTATTGAAAGAAACGGCCTCGGTTGGAATTCGTGCCTGCATCGACGAGAGATTTCGGGAGGGTTCATTCGAAGCGTTTTTACTGCGATATGTCTTATTCCGCCCACCCCTCCAGCCGGCAAGCCGACAGCAGCGCGCTATCGTCGTTCCACGTGTACTAGTATCTCCGACGTTACGCCATTGTCCTTACTTCGCACCCTCCGTGAAGTTGGCCTACCCAACATCAAAAGTAACATGATTTTTACATCGTTTCAGATCTGTGGGTAATATAGAGAGAGAAAACGAGCCGCAGGAGGGCGATCGCGGGAGTACCACGTGATGGATACAGATGGATATATCGACGTATTCGTTATTCGGCGTGATTTTAGCCACATCGGATTTCTTCGCGAACACGGCACAGACGGAACATTAATAACGTCTGGACTCACAAGAGTTCTTACTCTTTCGCGTAGAGTTGTGTGTTTTAAGTGAGAAAAAAAGAAAGAATAAAAATGTAGATTATCCGGTTTTGCGCTACAGAACGCCAAAGATATTGAGCGTGTAATAGACTCTCGTACGTTTTCATCTTCGTTGACCTTTCGTTGTAATTGAAAATCCCTGTGTTTCGTGATCCCTCCCCCCATCTTCCTCCTTGCTCTATCCGTTCATTCGGGAGTTTTTGCGACGAGGTTTTCTACGTAAAAATCATACAGCGAAACAATTATTGGTGCATGTGTCGTCGGGGGAAGGGGGGAGGGGACTATTTTATACGTAGGCAACTTTTGTGAAATAATTTTCTATTCGCGAGTGACAGCTCCGCGTTTGACAGGAGAGTGCCGGAGATCGCGACGTAAATAACGCTCCCTCTCTCTCTCTCTCTCACTTTCTCCATCTGTCTCTCACTTTTGTCGCGCGCTCCCTCTTATCTTAAAACGTCACGTATCGGTCCGATATTAATTTTTATTTCGGGCTAGGATAATGATCTTGAATCGCACATTCTACAATCATTTGCGAGCTTCGTATCGCGATAAAAAACAGCAACCTACAGATCTGAAGAAGATCAAAGGTTGTAACGAATTCTTTTTCAACGATATACTTTTCAAGCCATTTTTTTTGTTTTCGATCAGAGACTCGTAGGATACGACGTAGATACGTCGGAGATTCGCTTTGCGCGGCTAATCCATCCCGGTTCGATATCACATCGTGCAAACGACACATCGCGACCTCATATATTTTTATCTTTGTAGAATCAATGAACTTTTTTCCAATCGCCGAATCGCGAGTCTTGAATTTGCACTTTTGCCTGCACATGTGCACTTGAATGAATCGTATTTCATGTTTCCAAACAATAAAGATAAACAATTTTGCATGTTTATTTGATTATGGATGTTAAAAAAAATCGTGACTCGTAAACAGAGTGTTTTTTCATGCAGGAAATCTCTTCTCAATGTTATTTCGTGTAAATCCTTGAAACGCCTTGAACACTGCACAAAACTATTTTTAGGGAATAAAAAACTATATTTTTGCTGCAAATGAATTTGTGCTAAAAAATTCAGGTATTAAGATGTCTGGTTTCGATATAACTGAATGGGTGTACCATCTGGAAACAAGGATGAAGTGAACTTTCTGCTTTTGTTTTCCTAATTTCTGTGCAAAATTGTTTGTATGTATTGCTTCTTGATTATAGTTTTTCAAATGTTACAAGGTATACTGGAGCTTATCAAAAGAATTTGACCTTTTTTAGCACTCGTGTACACCCTTCGGCTAATTATCATTCATTATCCAATGTTTCTAAATAGCTTTTGTAGACATTTTCCAGCCTCATTCCTTCCACAGCAAATTCAATTCATTTTATTGATTAGTCTTTGCTGAGTATTGGTTCACCTTTCCATACAATATGGCATATGCTTAAGTTTTTAGACAATATGGTACGGACATATTGAAATGAAAATTGTCTGTAGAGGTCATCTTTGAAATAAACTTTTGTTGTAACAAAATAAATGAAGAAAAAAACTCTAGTCTTCCATAACAGCGTTGCAATGATCTGATCAATCATCAAAACTCCAATTAAAATATTTTTGCTTTGACAACTGTGTCATCTGTACCCGTTAATATTCAACTTTGTTAGACCCAAGTTGTTAGTGGCCTGTGCCTTGAAATAATTGAGTTGCTGCCAGGAACATTGCTATACAATTTGTTATGGAATAATAGGAGTGCATTGAAATAATCAGAATTTCAAGACGTTACGACGAATCATTCTGGCATAACAAAACCGATGACACTGAAAATGACAAAAAAGTTGATATTACATATAAAACGCTTTTTCAAACGTTTGGTGTCGATATTTAATTTCAGATTTTTATATTCTATACAAATGTAAGTTAAGCAATGGCGAATGAAAAGCATAAATCTTGAATTCGCGAGTGAACTGGTAACATATTATATAAATATTGCGGTATAATTGCATCGATGTTCCATCAACAAGGTAGCAAGTTTGCAGAGTTCATGTTTACCCTTAATAATAGCGATTCGAAATAACAATCAGAAATGAGTCGCTGAGTGACCTTACCGCGTGAATATTTCAGCCATTTTATTTTATTCAATTTTATTTTAATTTCCATTCAATTCAATTTTATTTTTATATCGATTCTATTTTAATTTTATTTCAATTCTGGTAGGTGGTTTTACGAGTATCTTGTAAAACATAGGCCCTTCTTGAATATATCTGGTCAATATTGAAAAAATTATGGGAACTCATAAAATTGAAAGGTGTGAAAATATGCTGAAAAACTGAATGCCTTACATATGGGGAGTCTCATGTGGTAAGACCATGTAACCACCTACCTTATTTCTATTTTATTTTTTTCTCTTTTATATATAGAATGCTGAAAATAAATTGTATCCAATGGATCAGCCTTTTTCTTTGCTAATTATAAGTGGTAATACGCGTGTTATGTTTTCAGGATAAAACTGTGCAAGGATGAACATAATGCGAAAGTTGCGCATGGGGAATGCCGTGGGTGGGATGGGCTCGAGTACTGCAGGCAGTATAGACGACACCGCCGGTGTGGCAAATCCGCAACACACCGCTCTCGGTCTTATGCACCTGAAGAAACTCTTCGCCGAGTATACTCATCCGCCTCACGAATACACCGAGGCTGAAAGGGACGACAAACTCTACAACATGTTGCCTCTCTTTTGCAAGGTAAATATTCAAGTACAACGACACAATCTTGTCCTGCTCCAATATTTGTTGTCCGTGTGCAATTACCTCTTTGTAAAATGGCTAGAACTATCTTCCATCAGCTGACATGAAAGCTCAAGCAATAATAATACGATTAAAGGTGTTCGGCGCGAGTCCATCAGCTGACATGAACGAAAAATTTTGGGACATTCTTGCCTTCACGCAACAAGTATCTAAGCTCATGGTTACGGAGATACGTCGGAGAGCGAGCAACCAGAGTACAGAAACGGCGAGTTGCGCGATAGTGAAATTTTTGGAAATTGAAAACAGCGAGGAGTCGAGTAACGGGTGGATGTTGCTTTCGGCACTGAATCTTTTAGCTGCGGGTGACACGACCCTCATACAGGTAAACAAGTGTTGGATATAAACATTTTTAAATTAGTGTTTCGATTTGAATGCGCAAAAGGTGTGAAACTGAGAGTTTGTGAATTCCTGTGACGTGTCTGAATGAAGGAATGAAGGAATGTAATCTCTCCGTCTTAGCACTTTTGTATTTGTTTCTTAAGCAAAGAAAGTTAACGATCAATATAAAGTAATTGAATTCACAGGCGATGACAAGCGCATCCGTACCCTCGACATTGGTGAAATGTCTCTATCTGTTTTTTGATCTGCCTGAAATGAGCGAAAGCGAAGCCGACGAGACCGACGTAAACAGCGAATTTACACCCCGGGAACGCCGAATATTGTTGCAAAAGATCTTTGTGCAGGTAAAATTGATCGAGTGCTTACTCGATGACATCTTTTTGCCCGTTTTATTTATTTAATCCGCAACGTATAAAATTGTAACTCGTGTAGTAGGATTAATCGGTATATTGATTTCCATCAGGTGTTGGTGAGACTCTGCAGTCATACGTACCCAGCAGATGAGCTCGCACGAAAGGATGACTTAACGTTGTTGTTTTCGGCGATAACCAGCTGGTGCCCTCAGTACAATGTAATGTGGCGTAAAAGTGCGGCCGAAGTTCTCATGACGCTCTCACGACACGGACTAACGACGAATGTAGTCTCCTACATTCATGGTTCGTAGCTTCATACATTGCATTTTCTTTCATACATCTTATTCAATTCTCTTCGATATTTGTATTAATACTATCTTCGTCGGCGACTTCGTCCACCTAGATCTCCAAAATTTTGTTGATATACCTTACAACCTGTCATAAGATTATTGTTTTAAACGCAGCAACGTGTCATTTTCAATGTATAGCGAATAACCTTCGCCGCAACTTTAATGGTACTTGCTTAAATACCAACGGTACTCTCGTACAAAATTACATTCACGTTTTCATCCCCTTATGGGTTTCTTTGGGTGACTTTCTTCGAACGATGCGATACGTCATCCTTAATTATCAACCAAAAGGCTAAACATGAGGTTTCATGTTTTCAAAAAGGACAGATTTAATACAAACATGAATTCTCAGTTTTACGCCGTTGTGGAAAAAATGTTGAAAGTACACATCAAGTTTCTTCACGATACACTAACTAATGGTGAAAACTGGAGTAAACCGGTGAAACTGGATTGCACTATGCAGTAATATTGATATACTTCATAGCTCTCGTTTTGTTAAATCGCAGACAAGGGATGCATCGCTCTCTGTATCGACAACATGCAACGAGTACCGGGTCTCGCGCCCCTCGAAGTCGTCGAAATGTTCGTGACCGTTTTTTGCTTTCTGAAGGACTCGAGTGAAGTTTCACAAACGCTTCTCGATGACTTTCGCGTGTGTCAGGGCTACACGTTTCTCTCGGAATTTTTGTTGAAGTGAGTGCCAAACCATCTCGATTCCAAGGGACCATATCCGTATATCCGTATATTTTCAATTTTAAGGTTAAATAAGTTCCCAGAAAAAAGTCGTTTCTTCTTATTTTCTGTTTTCCTCGCATTCGAAAACTTGTTCGGGAGAGAGAAAAAAACCTCTCGGAGCGAGACTCGCGGTCATACCGGATGTATTCCAAAAACGAACATTTTTGCAGGCACGCACCCTCGAAACTCGAGCAAGACGAACGAGGAGAAGCGCAGGACGCTATCCGAAATTTAGTCCTGATGCTTGCGTCACTCACTATGTGCGGTCACATTGAACTGAAACCGACACAGGCGAGCATGGGTTCGTTGTTTCAGATGCTTGGCTTCACGCTTCCACAGCCGAGCAATCGAGGTAAAAACAAATGTCGTCATTTCAGTGTAACTATTTAATTAACAGTTAGTCTAATATGAAATCCCATAGCCTTGAAATTATTCAGTTCACGATTGTAATATTTAAATTAATAAGTGCAGAAGCAAAATGAAACTTCGCAGCGGTTACCAACTGCTTATTCGTGTTGGTTTGGTACGAATAACGATTCTCTTACTTTGTTTTCCGCTTAGGTGGCAGCGTTAGGAACATCCAGGCTTTTACAGTGTTGCAATCCGTATTCGTCAAGTCGAATTCTCCGTTGCTATGTTGCACGATACTCGACGCGATATCCAGCGTTTACCACAGCGACAATGCTAACTACTTTATACTCGAGGGTGAAAACACACTGTCGCAATTCGCGGAGAAGATACACTTGAAGAATCCCGAGATACAAGAAAAGTTCTTCCAACTTCTGGAATTCATCGTTTTCCAGTTAAACTTTGTGCCTTGCAAAGAACTCATATCCCTCTCGATACTGTTGAAATCGAACAATTCTGTCAATTGCAGCATCATGTGTATGGAAACACTCCTTAACATTCTGAGGTACGCCTATCACTTGAAAGTAAAGAGCAATACAGTATTTTGATTGTTAGCTTCCACGCGATGATGATCGATGGGAAATATCGTTTGTTTTCAGGCACAATATTATATTCAAGGATGTGTACAGAGAGGTTGGTATGTTGGAGGTTTTCGTAACGTGTCTCCATCGTTATGCCACCTTGCTGAAAGACAAACAAGCTGCGAGTGATCAGGGACTAGGTAAGCCCGTCCAAAACAGTCCCTAGGACTACTCTTTAAGAAATAGTACTGCTCTCAAGACTTGAACAAGTATAAACGAGTGAAACGTCTGGTTAAGGAATGTTACGGGATTTGGAATAGGTAATGATTTTTTTTTCTCCAAAATGGCGGTGCTGTTGAAGCCTTACAAAGCTAATGGAGGCTTCATAAGCCTCCTACGCTTCATAAATTCTCTTTTTTTCATTAAAGCAACTTAAAAAAAAAGTCTTCTATAATTACCTGAGACAAACGGCTTTTTCAACGAACTATGGTACAATTCTGTATCTTTATTTATTTCAGAGTACAAAATGTGTCCGGAGCAAGAGCGTCTTGGCGGTCTCGTTATGGAAGCTTTGACGACTCTGCTGGCTGGAAACGTTCAGAATGCCAAGGTCTTCAGGGAATGCGGCGGTGCTCGATGCGCTCACAATCTTGTTCCCTACATGGACTGCAGATTCGCGGCGCTTGGAATTGTTCGAGAGTTGATACTCAGTGCCGGCGGTGACGACGACATGGCCACCCTTCTCGGTGTTATGCATTCCGCACCTTCGAATGCTCTACTGCTTAAAACCCACATACTTAAGGTATTTGTGATTTGTGTGTGTTTTCAGATAAAAAAGAATTGTGTTTTTTCCGATAAAAACGAATGTACTTTTATGGAAAACTGTTTAACGTTTTGAATACTGATTGTTTGGCTGAAAAAAAAACGCCAAGTCAGATCGCCCCGATGAAACGATAAACCAAACGATAAACAACGATTTCGAGCAAAAATCGTAACGTTGGCAAAATCAGATAAAGTCGTAAACTAAGGAACTCAAGTCTTTAGATGTTACAGCGACAAGCTATCCAAGGGGTGATTGATCTTTATTTTCTTTTCTTTATTTTCTTTTCCAATGAAGTCGCTTCTCGCCTGTCTCCGGGAGTCGCATCGTACTCGTACTGTATTTCGGAAAGTCGGCGGTTTCGTATACGTGATGTCAGTTCTGGTATCGCTCGAGGCCCAATTGGGTCCGTATCCACCGAAGAACATGAACGAGCCTTGCAACGACGTTGTTCAGCGCAGTCCTCAGGACGAGGCTCAATTGTTAACGCTCCTGCACGTCGTTTTCCACACAATATGCACCGCTATGAGATTCGAGCCAGCGAACGCAAAGTTCTTTCATCTCGAGGTAAAACGTTGCGATAAAATGATTCGATACAGTACGATCCGTAGATCGAGAATCGTGAAATTCACTGTATATTCCATTGCAGATTTGCCAGTCGAGTTTGTGCGACACGCTGCGTTTGCTCGGTTGTTTCTCAAGCAACACGAAACTTCTGGAGTCGCATGTATTACCGTCGATGAATTATCACGCGTCTCTACTCAACCTCTTCACCGGCAGCGTTCTCGATCCCGTTTTTCCGGGCGATATTCCACCCACGCTCAGTTACGCCTGTCTGCTGTTGCGTTTGCTATACGACGTCGCGCTTGATGCTTTCGACAAGCCGAACTTGGCCGCTGTCGGTATGAGATCACCTTGTCACAAGCAATCGAGCGTTGAGGTAACTATTTGTTTGCTCGCTTAGTTCACTTTGTTCGAGTGATAGCGCCCTAACTTTCATTTAGCGATACAAAGAGAACGATGTAAAAGCGGTGTTGGGCTATTCCAGTACTTGCATGGATAAAATCCTTACGTGTAACTGTGTTCCCTCTGACGACACAAATGTATTTTCCTTTTGTTAGCTGGTTGTTTCGTTTGTTTGATTCTAGCCACAAAGATCTCTGGACTCGCCGGGCAGTGGCAAGCGTTCTTCAGTAAATTCCCTGAATCTGAATCCCCCGAGTCCCGAGCCGGTTATCGTGCATCCAGGAATCGTCGTTGGAATGTTGCATCTTTTGCCATCGATCAATTACCAAAAGAATCCTGAGATAGCCCTCGCTCTGCAGATTTACGTCGCCGAAGTGATCAAGAGTTTGGTGAGATCCGAGAGGAATCAGCAAGTCATGTGCGACGCCGGGATGGCCGGAGAGTTGTTGGCGGTTGGCAGGATTGCTCTTCAGGACGAAACGCATCCGCTTCATCAGCCACTTCAATACATAATTGAACGTCTCGCCGCTCAATCATTGGAGCCGAGGGATTTGAGGTGAAATAACAAAAACGAACTTCGCACGAACCAAAGCGTCGCACTTGAAATTCCGTCACGTGTCAGCTCCGGTTTACTTCCACAGGGAATTTTTGCGCCTCGGCGATCCTCTCTGTTGTATCTCATTGGATGACATTGAGCCGAACAAACCCAGGGGTGGTCCTGTACCGCTTACCCGCATAAAAACTCTCGTCTCCATGACCACTCCCAAGGACTTTCGAGCTCACGGTTCCTGCACTTTACCACCTTTTGTCGAATTGGACATGAGCGCCGAGGGATTTGCCTGTCTCTATCTACCTAGTGTCGCACCTCAGAGCACTACACCGCCTACCGTCGTTGCGGCTGACAACAGCGTTCTCGGAGGAATCGGATCCGGTACGATCTTTTTTTTTAACAACGAAAAGAAAAGAAGTTTACATAGCCGTTTTGGGAACACAGCACTTGAGGAAAATTTGTAAGAATGCTCGTAGCAAGTAGTCACGAACTCAAAGTTTGAGCTCGTCGATTGATTCTCAGTGTATTTATTTTAACGCCAAATTTTGACGAACACGATGGTCTTTTGGTATCAACGAAATTCTTTAAAGCCTTTTTTTTCAGCATTTTCAACATTTATTATTACAATTTGAAGTCTATCTCTCAACAACCTCAAAAATGTGTCAAAATAAAAAAAAATATCGATCAAAAGATTTCTTTACTAGAAAGCGACCTCGAAAAGAGACAGTAATCGTAATGACGCTTATAAACGGAATATCGTTGTAAACATTTACCTACGAAGAAATAATCTGCATCACCAATGAATTCATTCCTTTTTGTATTGAAAGATAAAGTGCAATTATTTTCACAGGCGACAGGCTCTTTCCACCGCAAACTGGTCTCACTTATAGCACTTGGATATGCGTCGACAAGTTCAGCGACCCTCGAACCGATCCTCACTGCGTGCGATTGTTGACTCTCGTTCGTAGCCCGCCTTCGTCTCGGGATCTGATTTGTTTCGCGGCAGTTTTGAGCGCACGAGACAAAGCTATAATCGTCTCGACGCAGGAAACACCGATGCCACAGAGTCAGTTGATTAAATCGAATAATGCGAATTTATCGGCGTCGGGTAACGTTGCTTTGAGGGATTCGTTATCAATAACGATGAATCTCTTTCTTTGTTACTGCAAAAAAAAAAAAAATATCTAACGATGGATAGATATCGGCGAGTGGGAACCGGAGGGTACTGGCGAGAGCGGTGCTAGAGTCTGGTGTCCCGATCTTCTTCACGAGGGACAATGGCATCACATCGCTATCGTACTGAATCGGGCAGTACTGAAAAATTCAAGTTTCTCCCTTTACCTGGATGGCCAACATATTCAGAGTCAAAAGGTGTATATTTGTCTCATGTTGAAAATATCTAAGTCTAGAAAAAACAAAACGGTATCACTTAACATTGATAATTGCCTGGTTTTTATGAAGAGAATGATTTTATTATCTTTTTTCTCAGTTGCACTATATAACTCAAACGCCTGGTGGAGCAGCGACCAATCTAACAGTAGCGTCGCCCGTTTACGGGTACGTTGGTACCCCACCGTGTTGGAGACGTTACTCCAGGCTTGCTTGGAAACAAGGACCGTGTCATCTTGTCGAGGAAGTATTCAATTCTCAGAACATATCGTGCCTCTTCAAGCTCGGGCCTCATTACATGGGTAGTTTGCAGGCACCTCAGTACATAGGTGAGCTCGATCTAATCAACGATAAGTACTCCCTCTATAGGCTATCATCCCATTCAATTACTTAATCGCCGAGTTGTAAGGGGAACACCTCAGCCCACTCGAGTCGGTTGATAACGAGATGATGACTGAAACTACGCCTTTCTCGTACACGCTATATCGTATATAACATTTATTTTACATGTTTAACTTCAATGATACGTAACGCAGTACTCATACATATACGAGTTCATTTTCTCTCTACTGGAGTATAAAAAAGTATCCTCCCTCTTTCTATTCTTCGACTTCTCCGACAGAGGGCAAGCAGCTGCTCGACTCTGCAACGAAACTTATAAAATCACAGCTTTGTTGAATAACAAATAAACAAAACGATATATTTCACAATTCCAGGACCGGAACCTTTGCCCGCACTCTTGTCGGAGGAAAAAGTAGTTTTCGGTTTGAACGCGAAAGCAATGTCGCAGCTGACGCTCGCAAAGATACGTAAAGTTTACAGTCGCGCCGATAACAAATCCATAGCGAAACAGGTAAACCAAACAAATTTATTTTTTCATGCACACATATTTACGTATCTATTTCCAGTTTATTTATTTAGTTCTCCCGTCTAATCGACGATGAATTCTCTTGGTAGCTTGGCATGTCGTCACACGAGAACGCCACACCGATTCGAGTTCTTCATAATTCTGCTGGACATTTGAGTGGACCTGCGAGAGCCTTAGGGGGTGTAGTCGTGGGTTATCTTGGAGTTCGTGTATTCGGGCCTCGTCCTGTTGCGACGATGATCGACAACGTTGGCGGATGCTCCGTTCTACTTGGTGAGATTTTTGATAATGTACTTTACTGACATTTCCTATCAATTGTACTTTCCATAAGTCAAAAATCCGTCGAGTAGGAACGAAAAACTTTAGTGCATTATAGAAATTGTGGCAACGTTGGATTTGTTTTTCTTGTGCGTGTTCGGACGTACTCAGCTGACGCGGTGTTGCCATGTTTATTCGCTGTCACGATATTATGTCGTAAATTCTGTATCTCCACTTGGAAGTTCATATTTAAATCAATATAACTTACATGATTGTTCGACAATCATATTTTTTTATTAGGCTCTTAGATTTGTACGTGTTTAATAAATCTACATCTCATTTTTTGCAAGAATCTTATGGATCTTCTGTTGTATATATTGTTTTTAAGTAAACAGAAGTTGGCTTCTTTTACCTTCGGAAGCAGTATTGTCTCGAGAAATTCCCATTGTTAATGGGATTCAAATATTAATTATTCGGAAATTAAATCGATAAGTAGCATTGAAATTTCACATAATAACTAAATATACTAGAATTTGAACTACTTTAAAAAAATGGTGTAAATGTTATGGCTTGAACCACACCGATAGGACTACCTTAAGGAAGGAGCTCTGCAACGCATTGTTATTATACAAGCTGCCTAACACCCTTTGGCTGTTTCAACTCAGGTTTAATCGCAATGGCTCAGGACGTAGAATCCTTGTACGCAGCGGTGAAAGCACTCGTGTGCGTGGTGCGCTCGAATCAAGCGGCTCAATTAGAAATGGATCGTCGACGCGGCTATCAGACTCTCGCTATGTTGCTGAGACGAAAATGTCCACTTCTGAACAGTCACATACTTCATTTAACCTTCAGCTTGGTTGGAACTGTCGACAGCGGAAGAGAAACCAGCGCGATACCGAACGTCACAGCGTTTCAGGATCTCCTTTGCGATTTGCAGGTTAATAACGCCATGGCTTGCAGCGTTTATTTCAGAGCAAACTTTCAGTACGTCATCAGAATCTTGATTGATCTCTCGAAGCACTTTTAACAACAGGTCTGGCACGAAGCACCCGGAGAACTTTTACGCTCGCTCCTCGAACATTTGTACGAGCTCATTGCCGAATGCAGCGAGAAACGCACAAATTTGCGATTAATGAGGGATTTACAATTGGTACACAAATTGCTGCACATATTGGGAGACGTCAAACAAAACTCAACGAGACAAGTTCTTCTGGCGCTGTTGAATATTCTTCTGGGGCAACCACGGCAAGCCGATTTATTGTGGTACGTAATACTTTTTACGATTCGTTGCTTCTGCGTCGTACCGTTTCCATAAGTCCTCGAAATAAACAGTTGCGTAAAAATGTTGGTATAATGTAGCTTTCGCATTGAAAAAAATAATTTCTCGGTGGTATCGATTATCATTAAAAGGCAACAACCAGATAACTGTGATGAAAAGTTGTTTATTTTTGAAATATTTGGGATTATTTAGGTTCGGGCAATTCATCGTCGCTACATTGCCACTTACCTCGGAAAGGCACTTGATCCTTCGTGAAAATGAAGGCCCCAAAGAGGGCGAGGGTGAAAGCATTCTTCTGAGGAATCGTTGTTTGCAGCTGCTGCACTCTTTGCTTTTCAACGGCTCGAAAGTTAACGTCAGGTGAGGGCGTCGTTTTCTTTCACGATTTTAAGCGAAATTGCGACCGTTCACGATAATTCGTGTACATTGAATTATACGTTCTTTATTCAGCATGTGCGAAGAAGTGGCAAAAATCCTTGGACTTGATTGGATTCTGCTGTTCCTTCAACCTGGATTGCACAGTACAACCGTTGTTTGGGGATTGAGAATACTCGTAGCTGTGTGCTCGGTTCAACCGATATTACAAAAATTCAAGGAAGGCATCAGTAACGGTGGATGGTTGCGTCATACCGATCACAACAAAATGGCTATGGCGCTTGGTAAATTTTTCACTCGTTCAACTCAAAACATAAAATTTGATTTAAGATATTGTCTTTTTTCGACTTTGTCGGTATAAACGATGAGGATGGTACATATCTCCGGATTTCCTAAACGGCACTTCCAAATTTCACCAAATTTGACCAGATCGTGTTTATGTAGATAGATGAATGCTCGTGTCATCAAATTTCTTGAATCAATGAAAAAAAAGTACCAATCGGAAAGTGCCAATACCGGATCGTTTTCAATATGCTGATTGACAGGTTGTCATCAACAAATACCTGGTGGTGAGATTAAAGCTCCAGAGCTTCACGTGCCCGGATTTCAACATCTCGGTTGGTTGCTCCCGCAGCACGTCGACCTCGCACCGGAGCTGTACTTCCTATTCATCGCACTGATGATGGGTCAACCCATAAAATTGCTGCCGGCAGACTCCAAAGTTAGTATAATTACAGAAAACTCCGGGGCGCTCGTACAGCCTCAAATTACAGAGTCCGTGATTCTTGGTTGTTTACAGTTGGATCTTGACAACGTATGGAACTTTATGTTCGGTGTTCCCGCTAATCATTTGCCCTCTTCCTTCGCTGGGAAAATAAATCTTTGTCCCGATGCTGTTGTCACGGTTTTAGCGATGGTTCGCACAATGTTGAATTCTCATGCCAACAAGTAAGTGCAATGCTCCAATTGTTGATTCAACGTTTTTTTTTTGTCTGTCGGACGTATTAACTTATTTGATTGTTTATTTGATTGCAGCCCGGACGCCTTACCGGAATGGTTAAAAGATTATCCAGTCACGATAATACAATTTCTTTTCTTCCTGTATCACAATTTTACAGATTTTATGCAACTGTTTATGTCCGCCGAGGTGTTGGGCGCGCTCGCCGGAAGTCTCTTTCCGAAGCCCGCTAGCGGTAGTCAGGATAGTAGCGGAGCGAGCACACCCGCTGATGAGGTAAAGCTGAAAATACAGTTTCTCAAATTAATCAAATTAAAAGGTCGAACGATCGAAAGTGAATAGGTTATTGGGGATTTTTCAAATGTACATGTCAATAACTGTTCGATAAGGGTAAATTAATGTTTCAGGAACCCGTATTGGTTAGATCTCCCTCCAAAGATATCGGTCTAACGAATCATCTCGCACGAAAATTCGTGATGGACTTTTTGCGTGTTATCGTGGTGGATTCGCTTTCGCTGCCCGTCACAGCAAAATCTCCACCAGCGATCGATCTTGTTCTGGAAGCTTGGCCCGAGCATGCCTCGACTTCTCAACAGACTCGGTATCAAACCGAGATCTTGTCGATTCTTATGGAACATCTATTGGCTGCGGATGTGCTAATTGGCGAGCAAGCGGCACTACCAGTCGTCCCGGGTGGATCGGCCAATAACATTCCCAATAACGTTTGCTACGTAACCGCGCGAATAGTCGACAAATTGTGGCAGGGTAAAACAGTCCGACATTTAAGCGTAATTAAAGCACAGAAAATGAAAACGCGGGATGTATAAATTGTCGCTTTAACAAAATTTAACCTGATTTAATTTACGCAGGTGCTTTGACCAAGGATCCTCATGAAGTTTTTGATTTCATTGTGAAATTGATCGGGCAAGCTAAACGACGACCGGGTGCAGTGAGTATCGAGGGACTTCATCATTGTCTCAATAGAACCATACTCTTTCTATTGTCTCGATCTACGGATTCGATAACCGATCAAACCGCCGTATTGGACGCTCTGCACAAACTCACGACTCATCGGTCAGTCTTGTGGACGTATATGATTTTTCTTTACATTCGTCACAACGAAAAGATATAAATGTAGGAGCTACTCTTACTTTGCGTACAGACTGCTGGTTTTCGGTGCGGGTAATCACGAGCTCGAATTCATCAGCTGCTTGACCTACTGCCTCCTTCAACTGACTGCCGACATCAAGATCATGCTGGATTCGAACATGAAAACTACTTGGCACGTTAATCCACAAGTCGAAGCGAGCGACGAGCGTCTAACGTCACATCAGGGACACAAGTTAATGGCCGGTGCTGCCACGCGAGTATGGGAGGAACTTTACGTTCGTAAGAAGCCTGCGATCGAGGAAGTTTTTAAAATAAGTCTTCCGGCGCCAGTTGGGAATGAGCGTGCTCCCGATCTAGTAGCCGTACGTGAACAAGTTCACGAGGCTGCAACCAGACTCTGGCTCAATTATGTTGTGCTAGAGAGAAAAGCCTCCTACAGAGTTCCCTGGGAGCTTCACAATCAGATACAGTCGGCAAGTTTACCTTTTTTCATGGTTGTGGTTAAAATATCTCTTGGTATCTATTTATTTTTATTGTGTGCGTCATTCGTTTGTAAAACGCTTTGGTATTGCAGAAAATACAAAAAGTTACTGGTGGCTTGACCAGACTGGCGAGCCGAACGAAAGTTCGGAAGGAAGAGTCCGTACGCGTCAGGCTGCGACTTCGTCACAGTACGGTTGCTCAAGGAACCGAACAACACGTCGCTTTGGTCCGCGAATTGGCCGCCGCTCGGAGATTGCAGCAACAGCAAACATACCAGCACACCCAACGCTACGTTTATCAGGTATGGATAAAACGTATCCCTTGATGTATTCAAACATGGATAACAATACACAGTCCGAGTCGGTTTCCTTCGTGGAGGAAGAAAATATAAAGCTGATATCAACAACGCGTATTTTAATAGGAGTGGCTTCAGACTGAAACAGAATTGACGCGCGAACGCGGATTGTGGGGTCCTCCCACACCTACAAAATTGGACAAGTGGATGTTGGACATGACCGAAGGCCCCTGCAGAATGCGCAAAAAGATGATGAAGAACGACTTGTTCTACATTCATTACCCTTACAGGCCTGAACTCGATCACCCTGATAACGTAAGAAACTATAAAGACCTCGCTTTTAACAGCTCTTTCGAAAAGAAAATAAGATTCACTAAGAGCTTCTCCTTCTCTCGAATAGAAACAACTGAAGTACAAAGTGGCGACGAGTATGGACAGTAAAGAATACTACCTGAAACAGCTGGGTAATTCTTCTGGTATGTTCGAGCGAGAACGCGATCCCGTTATCGACGATACCCCGTTGAGCATCAACGAAACATCCACTGACAGTGAGCCACCCATGGTACCTTGTACCCTCGAGCGTCATGCCAGTGAGCCAGATGAACCACCCGAGGATAACGAACAAGAAGAGGAGAACAATCAAACGGTTCCGGATAACCAAACATTGCTGCGTCTACTGGAGGAACACGAAAAGGTCTAGAAGTTAATTTCTTTTTTCACTCTTTCTGTTTTCAGCGATACACATTGGCTATCGTCCTGCACACGATTTGCGATAACAGCGTAACAGGCAATTTATTTATTCAAATAATTAATCAATCGCAAAATCGTTTAACGGACTTGTTGAAACATCGGCCTCGATAAACACGTTTCCCCAAACGGATATCATAAACATGGAAAAATATTTGTAAACTCTAATGGATTATTTTTTTTTAATATCGCAGATAAGTCACATGTTCCGTTGCGCAAGAATACAAGGGCTTGACACCACCGAAGGTCTCTTGCTATTCGGCAAAGAGCACTTTTACGTTATAGATGGTTTTACACGGTTGAAATCACGTGAGATACGAGACATCGAAAGTCTACCCGAGGCTTACGAGCCCATCTTACCATCACCAGGATCGCCCAGACGTTCGAGAGCGATGAGGCAATGTTCAAAATTTAATTACGAGGACATTAGGTAAGAGTGTCATTCGTAATGTGAAAAAAGGAGCCTCGAAGTCGAATTTCTCTACTAATACATGCCAAATATTTAAATCCTTCGTTCTATTTTAATCGTTCAACTTCTAACATAAAAAAATTTAATGTTACGGCTCAACGAATACAATAAGAAAATTGTTGGATTTTAGAATATTTTGTATAGATTCCATTAATTACGGTTTCGAATTTACAGTTACTATGCTCGTTCTAAGACTCATTTATTATTGCAGGGAAGTACACAAACGACGATACCTTCTCCAACCAATGGCCTTGGAAGTATTCAGCGGAGATGGTCGCAATTATCTTTTGGCCTTTCAACAGAAAGTACGTAACAAAGTTTACCAGAGATTCATGACGTTTGCAACAGCGATCGCTGACAGCGCGCATCAATCCGTGGCCGGGCAAAAAAGAACGGCTAACGTCGAGCAAGCGACTGGACTATTGTCGAATCTCATCGGTGAAACTTCCGTGACTCAACGATGGGTCGTTCGTATTTAACTTTTGATGCCAAGTTTTGTGAAGCAACCGTTGTTCCATTGGGAGCCGCGTAATAAGTGAATTTTTTTTTCAGCGTGGCGAAATATCCAATTTCCAATATCTGATGCATCTCAACACTCTGGCTGGTCGAAGTTACAACGATCTGATGCAGTACCCGATTTTTCCTTGGATATTGGCGGATTATGACAGCGAAGAGCTCGACTTGAATGATCCTGCGACATTCCGAGACTTTAGCAAGCCAATGGGAGCCCAAAATCCTGAGAGACTGTTGCAATTCAAAAAAAGGTAATATAATTTCGGTTGCGTACAAAACGCTTTTTATTGTTCTTATGTTTCAAGCTTGTACTATGAAATTTATCAGGTATAAAGAATGGGACGATCCACATGGGGAGACTCCGCCTTATCATTACGGAACGCATTATTCTTCCGCGATGATCGTGTGCTCATATTTGGTCCGAATGGAGCCATTTACACAACACTTTCTTCGCCTTCAGGTTTGTTTCCAATGTTTATTCAAGAACTCGGTAGATCAAGCCGAAGATATTCTCGACTCGATTAAATACCATTATTCAAGTAACCCTCCACGGAAAAACAAATATTTATTTTCGAATTTAGTGGACTGAAAAGCGTACTTTTGATAAAATTATAGGGTGGACATTTCGATCTGGCTGATCGAATGTTCAACAGCGTTAAGGAAGCTTGGCTTTCGGCCTCGAAACACAACATGGCAGATGTGAAAGAACTCATACCGGAATTCTTCTATCTACCAGAATTTCTCGTAAACTCCAATCACTTTGACCTGGGTTTGTTTTATCACCACAGCACTTTGATTTAACGAAAAATCGTGGTTCAATCGAATGGTAAATGACTTTGGATGGTCCGCAGGCTCGAAACAGAGCGGCGTCCAGCTCGGTGATATAGTTCTACCGCCGTGGGCAAAGCAGGATCCTCGTGAATTCATAAGAGCTCATAGACTCGCTCTCGAATGCGATTTTGTCTCTCAACATCTGCATCACTGGATCGATTTAATATTCGGTTGCAAGCAAAACGGTCCGGCTGCCGTTGAAGCCGTGAATGTTTTTCATCACCTATTCTACGAAGGAAACGTTGATATTTACAAGTGAGTAATTTGTAAATAACGTTGATGAAAAGAAAGCTAATCCGAGAGCTACTGTTACTAGAGGTGTACATCGTGATTTTTTCTTTAAAAAATTATTTCTCACTGCAGTATCGATGATCCTCTAAAGAAGAATGCAACGATTGGGTTTATAAATAACTTTGGCCAAATACCGAAGCAGTTATTCAAAAAGCCTCATCCTTCAAAGAAAATGACGCAAAGAACGAGCGTTATCGATCCCGGCCCGATAACGCCGGGCCTTAGCATCACTACGTCCGATCGATTGTTCTTTCACAATTTGGACAACTTGAAGCCCTCCCTTCAACCGATCAAGGGTAAAAAATCTCAACTTTTCGACTATATATCGCAAACCCAGATTAGATTTTTGCAAATATTTGTTGTCAATTTTTCATCGTAGCCTAGAGTGAATATAACCCTTCAATCCTGTTGTATTTGAATGGTCACTGTTCTTCAATTTTCCCGGTTCATTATCGATCATCTTTTCCTACAGAATTGAAAGGGCCAGTGGGACAGATTCTTCACGTTGACAAAGCAGTGCTGGCGGTGGAACAGAACAAAACTCTTATACCGCCCTCGTTCAACAAATACGTCGCATGGGGCTTTGCCGATCATTCGTTGAGAATAGGAAATTATGACAGCGACAAAGCTATATTCGTTTGCGAAGCCATGATGCAGAGCAGTGGCGAAATTGTCGCTTGCGTTTGCCCATCGTCGAAGTTAATCGTGACCGCCGGAACAAGCTCGGTAAGATTCATTCGCGTTATCCTGGAGTTGCGTATCTTTCGATCACAGGTAAAAATGAATATATTTATGTGAGTTCTAGACCCCAAAATATTCTAGGAAAAAGTTTCGTCCATACCATCGATTAATTCGGGATGTCATATATCCATGTATTTTTATTCGATAGTGAATCACGATAGTACCTGCAAATTCGGTTTTCAAGGTCAAAACTCACGAAAGTTATTTTTTTGAACAATTCACCACTCCTATATTAGTAAATGTTAATGTTAGTGCAAAATCCACAACAAATACATTCACAGAACGACGGCTTGGGTTGTGCGTGGTAGCTGGCAACGAAAAGTTTAACTACGACAACGCTTGAAAATCCCTATTCTGACAAGTCAAAGTGACAAAGTAATTTGTCGCATTTTTATTCGTTTCACAATCGAACTTTTGGAACCGTCGTTTTCACACGATGATCCAATATGGCTGATAAACTACGTATGATTGCTGCATTTTTCGTACGCGCATTTCATTAACAATCTATCGAATATCGACGGTGTAAACAGGTGGTGACGGTCTGGGAATACGCGAAGCGACAATTATCTATAAAACAATCGCTCTACGGGCACATAGATGCGGTAACGTGTCTGTCATCGAGCCCAGCGTACAACGTGATCGTATCAGGATCGCGGGACGGTACGGCAATAATTTGGGATTTGTCACGGTGCTTGTTCGTCCGACAATTACGTGGACACGCTGGACCAGTCGCCGCGGTTGCCATAAACGATTTAACGGTAAGTTCACCGAACGAGTTATCAATACCGGATAAACGATAATAAGATCGGTTGAACAATGTTTGTATCTTTATTCAGGGTGACATAGCAACGTGCGCTGCAACTTGGCTGCACGTTTGGAGTATAAATGGTGAAGAATTAGCGAGCGTTAATACTTGTGTCGGCCGAGCAGACAGAATGCAACAAATTCTGTGCGTAGCGTTCAGCCAGACTCACGAATGGGACTCGCAAAATGTCGTGATGACTGGATCCACGGATGGCGTTGTTCGCGTAAGTATATTTTCTTTGCAAATCGTTTGTCAACGGAACGGAGACAAAGCAATTGTCAAATAGCAATTATAGAAATGGCTTACTGAGTACGGGTGAACGATATTTATCAAAAACGCTTACAATGTATTGGAAAATTAGAATAAACACATCATACCATGTTTATATCGTTCTAGTTTTCATAAGACTCCTAATAATAAATTTATCATTGAAATTTGCAGATGTGGTCGATGGATTATGTTCAAGTACCCGTCGAGGATGAGGAGACTCGCGAAGTCTCAGTCGAAAACGATCGAAAGCACCAAGCAAGCACCGAGGAGGACAGAAACGAAAACACGAAGAAGAGAGTTCACGAGTTGGTTAAACAAATGAGTATATCCGCCGAAGGATCAGGTATAGTTTCTAGTTTCGTTACTTTGAATATATGGGAAGTAGTAGTGATTATATATAGCAAAATGGAGTAAAAGTTAAGGGATTAATTATCATTTGTCCATCGTCATTATCTACCTCTAATTATCATTTGTCTATTGTCATTTTCTACCTCTAAACATTCTAATGCTAAATCAAAATGTTGTCAAATAGAAATATATGAGGAATCAGACACGAATTAACTCTGCGTTCGCTTTATAATTCTCCTCATATCGAAATTGTGCGAATCAATAGACCTCGTGTGAAAACGGAAATCAATTGTCTTTTAGGAATGTTGGCGAAAAGCGGATCTGAGAGCAGCCTTTCAGAGGCTGAGAATGCAAAAGAGGCTCTGCGCCTACACGAAGAAAAGGAGGAGTGTTCCGACAATGACGAGTCAAGCAACGGCTCCGGGCACAAAAATTGCAATCGCAATGGACAATCACCGACCGTAGTACTCAGAAGAAAGAGTCGTGGTAATCCGATGTTTAGGAAAAGCGAGGGAGGCGGTCGTGCTGACAGCGAGGGCACGCAAATAACGTAAGTTCTACCGATATCGTTGCAATCATTATGTCGTATTTGCATTGTTTATTTTCAATGTTTTTCTTTACGACTTCGAAGCTTTCGACGATCATACTTCTTTCACCTTCATTACATTCTAGGAAATCCTCTTGAGTATTATTTACAACGGCTTTTCCTCGCGCATTACTTCCTATTTATCGCGTAAAGGAAAAATATCTTCCTTCTCTTTTCGTTACAGCGAATCGCCGATAAGTAGTACTTCCGGCGCGGATTCTGAGGGTGCGTTGAGAACGAGCAAAAGCGACACAAGTTTGACCGACAGTTTCGTGATGGTCAGCGAGGCTGATACGAAACCCCGTAAAATGAATCCGCAAAATATTCTTCGCGACGGTTTCAAATGGCAGAGGCAGCTTGTATTTCGCAGTAAATTAACGATGCACACGGCTTACGATAGAAAAGATAATGCCGAGCCTGCCTCGATCACAGCTCTCGCAGTTTCCCGGTAAGACGTTCACTTTTTCTTCTGATTGGCAGAGTAATTTCTAGACAAATGATATAACGCATTGTCGATAAAAAAAAGCTCGTCATCAAATGACAAAAGATCAATGATAATGATTTATCCGTTACATTCAAATATTCCAGTGATCACAGAACGATTTACGTCGGTGATACGAGAGGTAGGGTATTTTCTTGGAGCGTTTGCGAACAACCAGGTAGAACCGTTGCGGATCATTGGCTGAAGGATGAAGGCGCTGATTCTTGCGTCGCGTGCTCCGTCAGATTCAACATTTATGAGAGAAAGCATCATTGCCGCAATTGCGGTCAAGTATTCTGTTGGAGGTAAGTTCGGAGAACAAAGAGAATTACGACAAAAAAAAGAAAACAGAACGAACTGATATTTTCGAAATGTTAATCTGTTTCCTCGCGAATGTACAGTAACAAATCTTCGAAAATGGGAAAACTGTGGAAATTAAAATTCCAGCTAACAAGGAACAGGTTGAAACGAGTGAAAAAACCCATGGAATTTAACACGAGCTTTTCTCATTCTCTTTTAGGTGCAGTCGGTTTGAATCTAAAATATCACGACTCGGTATTCTGAAACCTGTCAGAGTCTGCCAAGGTTGTTACTCATCGTTACGTAACCAGAGTTCGACCGATAGTAACACTTAATCGACGCTCAGCTAATACTCGTGAGAATAATCGACCGGAGATGAGAATCGTCGCGAACTCGCATCTCGAAGAGCCATGATACAAGCCAACTGAGAGAAGACGCAAAACGGAAGATAAATGTGCGTACTCGCAACAACGTTTATTCTCGTTTCAATAACTACTGCCCCCGCCGAAAAGAAAAAAAAAAGTACACAAACTGTAACTCGCGCTGTACGCGAATTAAGCGAGATAGCGAGGATGCGTGGCGTGATGAAACGCTCATCGGCCAGTTTTTGCAAAATCATGTTTTTCCTCTGGAATACTTTTGTTTTATAAAAACAGACAACAATTAGAAGGTTATAATCGTGGAAATTCGTGAAAATCCTGCGTTTCGGAGCGGAATTCACGCGTGACTGATTTAAGTACCTTCTGTACGATACACAATTATATGACAAATTCGCGACGAAACAAATGTATGATGTCGGGGATTCGCGGGAGGGGTAAATTCGGTGAGCTTTTAGAGTTTCATGGTCGTCGATTATTGGTATTATCGTTTCGCTATACGATACGAATCTTGCAACATTGGGAAAAGAGCATTAGGCGACAAGTTACAAGATAGAGGAAGGAGAAACAAAAAATACCGGGGAGCCCACGCGAGTCAAATATGGATGATCGTTTAGCCTTGTTTATAAGACCCGGTAAACATTTATCTATAAAATCTGTGATCTGTTTTTACTTTACCGTATATTACTCCAGTAACGATTCGTGTATATTGTATCATTATTTATTTCGTTGATTTTATGTTTCTCAATACCTGTTTTTATTTTTCTGGGAAGTATGTCGTGCTTCATAGTTGGAGGCTTTCCGAAACGCTTTCTGTATTACTTTGACAGAATTATTTTTTTTCCTACCCTTTATTTTCGAATTAAATGTTAGTTATTTGAGATTTATCCGTGGATTGAATCGCTAAGCCTAAAAGACAAATGTTCTCGTGCAATACCGTATTCCATGCTGTGCATAACGTATGTTGATTTCTCTTTTGGAAAAACATTGTGAATGTTAGATATTCCGACATTTTTAAAGTTCTACGAATATCAGTAAAAATTGATACTCGCTTGTCGACCAAACGTGATGAGTAGACTTCTTTCCTGTTGTTCAGCGAGAAAATCGATAATCTATAATTGGAGATAACTTGATTGATTCAGATGAAGATCGCTTGGTTTTTCGGATGTGCTAAAGTCGCGAACATTCACGTGGTCCTTGTGCGTTTCGTTGAAACTTATTTTTCATAACAATTAACTTTTTGTTTAAACATTCGGAAAGCAGGTCAATGTACGGAATGAAATTTGACGAAACATTTTTGAGAAACGACGAGAAATGTGAAAAATAACATCTTGTGCCAAGATAGCCACGAATTTTGATGTAATTATTTATTATTATCTAAAGTTGCAACATTTGTATGATCGTTCGTATATGACGTTCCGATTACATGTTCTTGGCGTGAATTGTTCAGAGGACAAAATCGTGTCTGTTCGAAAACAAAAAAAAATTGAAATTATTTATACTCATTGGATAACCGAGTACTCAATAGGAAGACTAACTCGATTACCTCACACGATGCAAGGAAAAAAAGATAAGCCGCTCTCGCTGCGATGCTTGCACTTTGACTTGACCGAACGAGAGCGACATGAAAAAATGTATTTTGACTAATTTTATAGTAATCCAAATTGATCATACAACATAACGAATCAAATTTTTGTCTGCGTCAGTTGGAAATATGTCTGCCCAATGCCAAAGTCGTTCTGATTAATTCTCATTTCAAAAGAAACGAAACAATTTTTTAATACGTAAGAAACGTCGAGATTTTTTCTTTGAAATACAACCATGGATAACGTTTATTTTATTTTTTCAAGTAAGCGTCTTTAAACTCCAATGAATCTATTTATTATTGATTTTTAACGTACGTCATATAAACGGCACATTTGATGTTTTTTTTTTATTCAAGCGTACAGTCGTTTTTTTATTTGAATAAAAAAAACTACTGATTGCTTAAAGAATAGTTCTTTATTGCTGAAACGGGTCGAGAGGTCAAACGTTGCTCATCGCCATTCTTTCGCAATGTTAGCCTAAACTCTCTCGTTTTATTATAAGCTTATCGATGTTTGTACCACACTACAGCACTATGAAAACGTAGAGACAATATAGCATTGTTATACTTTCGGTCACTTGGATATATACATATATATATATATTTATATATATATACACGTGACCGGAAGTATGAACGAAAAAAGAACCACGTAGACTCACAATAGTCTGATTAATAGAAGAAAATAATAATGTTAAAAGCAGAGGAACTAAATACAACCACATCTGCCAAGAACGTTCGTTTTGGCAAAATCAGAGATGGCCACGTTTGATTATTCCGTTAAATAATGAATTGTTTTTTCAATCTTTTTTCAATAACCATGTTTTTTATCAACGTTTTTTTTATTCGTATATTTATCTTGCACACACTTTAACCAAAGTACAGATGCAACGTACAAAGTACAAACGAAAAGCCTGAATATTCGAGTTATCAAGATTTATGTTTGTCACGTTTTGTATTTTTTTTTTTTTTGTTTTTTGGAAATTCCAACTTTTTATTTGCCGACAAGTTTTGATTTTCGAATACTGCTTTTGCAGCTAATTCAAAAAAAGTACACAATGAATTTGGATTAAAAGCAGTTGCGACTGAAATAAATTATTATCGTTGAGATATATCGGGAGAATAATCATAGATTCAAAACCAATAATAATTTGTCCATCTCTGAGAGAAATGCAACGCGTCAATGAA
Source organism: Ophioninae sp. A BG-2022a (assembly GCA_030523105.1). NCBI lineage: Eukaryota > Metazoa > Arthropoda > Insecta > Hymenoptera > Ichneumonidae > Ophioninae sp. A BG-2022a. The sequence goes on along the minus strand of JAPYZI010000283.1, from coordinate 38,867 downwards.
TTCCTTCGTTGTTCAAAGTAGATGGGACAAAAAAGCGTATGGAAATGTGCGTGCGAGTGCCTGTATGTATGTATTATAAAGCTAAGGACACAGAATAGTATTAAAAGAATGTCAAATACAGTTTTTTCGTGTTCTAATTTACATTCTTCAGATAGTTGGAAACTTTTATGTGTTGAAAGTATAAAATCTTTCGAAGGGAAATCAAAGGATAATGCTACCTTTGGAACGCGATCGTTCGTCTGTAATTTATTTCGTTAGAGTTCGTTAAAAGCGTCGCTCGCGTTTAGTGAATAGTAGTAAATAAATTGGCTATAAATTATATAACTACATCCAACGCATTCCTAACGAAAAGCTTTGTTCCAGAATATCAATTTTGGGAATTCGCCAGCATCAATTGACCGTTTAAATATTGTCGGATAGTACGTTTGGCTAATCGTGTGCAACGGAAGAAATTTAAACGAAAAAAAAAAAACACGGGTTTACTAATTTATGTGCAATTTATAAATGAACATTCATCGTTGTTAATTTAATCACTCGAGTCGACCAAATTCCTAAAAATTCTCGTTGGAATCGGAGTTTTCGTTCGGACTGCTCGGATAACGAATAACGGAGATGCAAAGAAATAAAAAGCCGGATAAATGTATAAAACTTGTACGAAACCCTATAATCGCATAGTCTATGCTGAGTAAAACTTAACAAAATATAATATTAGAAATAGAACAAAAACAGTTTTAGCTTAAAACAATATTATGAAAAAAGAATGGCAGTTTCTTTCACCGCAGTTTCTAAAACGATGGGAAATAAGATCGTGAGTCTTTGATTCATTTGTCGATTAATGTTTCATTGGGCCAAGAACATTTTGCATTTTACAAAACAAGGATACATTGCGCGTGCGATCGAACGAGAAATATAAGAAATTTTCTGTTTTTTTTTATCGCAAGGAAAAATGATTCTTCGTTTCTTTACTTTCGAAATACTGTTTCCATCGTTCACTCAACAACGTTTGAATTGATCATAATTTTCGATATAAACAAATTCATTATTCATGTTGAAAATTGAACAACTGAAGAGTAGGAAGTTTGATATAGCAGTTTTTCAAAGTAATCAATATTTTTAAAAATCTATGCCGAGCGAAAATATTTATTGCTCTGATTAAAGAATTGATTTTTTCGTGTCACATTAAATATTAATTTAACGTCGAAATTGTTATTAAATAATTACAACACAAGTTACATTTTTAAAAATCAGTTCAACTCATGTGTATTCTCTTTATCGCAAATGGATCAAACGGATGAAACGTTCGAACAAAGATTGAAGAACTGCCTTAAAGCGAAGCGCAAAACAGCGAAAATTTGCGAAATTGTTTAGTTTCTGGTCTGTTTAGTTTCTAGTCATTACACTCGTGTATTTGGTGCCAGCTAATTGAAGAATTAATTAGTAAAACTTTATACTCTGTCGACGGCTACTTTTTTTTTTCGTTTTTTTTACCAGTATTAGAATGATTTGAACATACGGATATTGGAATTGTATATAATATTCGAGATAGCACACGTGACTTTCGTAGACAAACACACACGTACATAAACAAACGAGAACGCCTGTTTATTCTGTCCTCAAAATAAACCCGGATATCGCTAAAAACAGAAATTACTTGACGAGGCAAACGGAATTAAATATGTGGTGTCAATGTGCGAAAAATATAAGTCGTACGTACGAGACTAAACTTGGAAAACGCTGTAACGCCACAAACTTCATGTTCATTTTATTCATGTTAAATTATTCAATTTTTTTGTTCGTTAATGCGAGCCCGAATATTCCCGAACTATTAGACGAAGGCACGATAATTTGTGATGACGCGAAAGAGGATTGAGTGTGAGGAAAAAAAAAACAAGAGCGAATGTTTTAGCCCGTAATACAATCACCGATACAATAATAGTATTGAACGCCTACGCGAGTTTACGGAAGTGTATAACGTTTTCACGAAATTGTGATCACTTTACTGTAGCTGCTTGTTAGACGACAATGTGTACTCCGTCTACCAAAGGCGTTGATCGATTAAAAAAAAAAAACCCAATATGTTATTCTATTCGAAACACCGATCGTCACATTGAAAACCGAATTTATTGTAAAATGCAAAACGGAAAGGCTATTACCAGAGAAGGATAATAAAACAAAAAAGAAGAAGAAAAAGAAAGAAGAAAAAAAACAGGAACAAAGAGAACCACGCGAGAATTCGATGTACCGAAAACCTTCGGACCTCAAATTGTATATATTTAGTACGACAGAAAAGGAACGGTAAGAAAAAAGTATTTGAAATTAGCAGCTGGAGCTTTCATCGTTTAGCGATGCAAGTGGGATAATCTTAGAGAAATGTAAACATAGTAATTGTACGTTAACTATGTAGAGTAACCCGTGTCTGCAAATGCGAAAAACCTTCAGTGGCTGGATCGGTGTGAAAAAGATGAAACCTGTGGGTATTAATGTATGAGTGATCGAGCAAGATCGTTAAGAAGTCACGCGTTAAAATAATTATATAGACAGTGCAAGAGGGAGAATGATTAACTTGTGCATTACATCAGATACACGAAGAATTGAGTCATTATTTATATCGTACGTAGATAGAGACGTGGTACTGTTAGTTCGTACATACAAAAAAAAAAACAAAATGTATATTAGGTCATGATCGATATAATATTCTATTGAATGGGAATTGATGTTTCATTTTGTGTATCCCTTTCCAAATTTTCACCGTTTCTAGCGTTTACAAATTAATTATATTCTGCCAACCCTTCGCTCCCAAACACTTCGTGTTTTTTTATTAGACAGCTGATGAATCAAAAATGATCAATCAGTTTTTAAATTTCGAGCATTTGGTATTGATACTACGTTAAAAAATATTTATTTGCTTCGCGAATAAACAAGATTTATATTTTTTAATCACAGAGTAAATCGATCGATCGGTCTCTATTGAACATTTTCAGTGGATATTAGCTTGCCAACTATCAATAATATCATCAGTTTGTTTTACCGACCGAAGGACCTTTGTTACGCAACTATAGATGCGTAGCATAGGCCCTTCGGTCGGTAAAACAAACTCGCGAGTATTCGTGAGTATACTCACGAAGAAAAAAAGGGGCGACCGTTGCCACTCGACGTTCTTCATTTCCTCGTGCAGGTGGAGTAGATCAATTTTATGATCTGATCCTTCGTCTTCCACTGCACCGGAGTAAAAGCTGTGTCATATGCTTATGAGTGCGAGACCGATAACCGGCGGTTTTTAAAGATTTCTAGGGGTGAATAATATTTAGATCAAACGTTGTCACGTTCTGAGTCAATGCATTTTACAGACCCCGAACTCGATGTTTTTTTTTTTTGGATTCGAACTACCTATGTGAAAAGTTTGCTTGACTAATTTGTGAGGTTAGGTTAATCTCGTGGATCGTCGTACAGCAGAACAAGAGCATCTGACCACCGGAATTCTTATCCGTATCCTAGGATTATAAAAATTTGTCATTTTGTTATACTGGCTTTCAATTAGTTAAGGTAAATAGAAAAACGGTTTACCCACACGTTTTTATCTAAATTATCATTATCCGTAAATGTCGCGACGAAAATTGACCGATGTCACCTATCGAATTCTGTGTTTGAAGAGGGGTGGTTTTGAATGACAAAAAAAATAATTTTAGCTGTAATGATGAAAACCGGAACACTGTGGTCAATCGCTTCAACATTTATCGAGGCAATATCAGTTACTTCCTACATTTTTACTGCCGTTTATTCTGCTTGACACACCGTTCTGACACACAAATACAAGCCTTTAATTAAGTCAATTTGTATCATTATTTCATACATTTATTTTTTATTTGGGGTGTGAAGGAAAAGAGAAGAATCGAGGGATTCGAAGTTCGCGAATGTTTTCCGTAGAATCAAGAGTGTTCCCTGCGTGTCTGCTTCCCCCGTTGGCCTGCTCTCGGTTACTTTTTTCGCAGCCGAGTGCTCTCGGGTTTTTATTTCACTCTCTCCGTTTCTCTCTGTTTCTCGGCGGGCGTGAAAAGTATATATTAACGCGATTAGATAAGCGCATGCCGGGTCTCGGTTCATAGTGCGTTCGGCGGATGCAGACATCATAAGAGAGCGAGATTTCAATGGGTCTTCCTCAGTAAGCGTCGTGTGTACGTTGCAGAAAGATTTCTGTTCAGGTACAATAAGCGAGCATATAAATATATCAACAGTAAGAACCGTTTCATCGGTTTTCAAAAATCTTCGTTCATACGTAACGCATAGCGAGGTTAATTGCGTGGACCTGTCAGTGCGACGAGTGTTCGGACCGGAAGCTCTGAATAGCTACACTGAAATCATCATCTTTCGGACAAGCGAATCTAGCTCGCCATAGCTGGGAACGAATCTCCGTCAATAGAAATTCGTTTCGCGAAAACTTTGTAACCCCGAAGTTTCGAGATCGTTGAAGGAAACATCCGAATTTAGCCGGTCTCGGAAAATCAACAGGAAGAGCACGGAAGTTAAAACGATCGAGATATGTTTGTAACGAACACGTTGCGAGATATCTCACTGGTCGTACAGGGTGCACGCGCATGTGCCCGGAGTGCCGAGTGTCTCGCTGTTTTCGAATAAGACAAAAACTAACCTCCAACGAGCGATCGCTGAATCGCTATCGGAGGGGGAGGGGGGAGGGGGCGATATTCGCCGAAAATCTTGGAGGAAGTAAAGCAACGCGTGGTTGTGGAATTGCTTCAAACCAAGAAGATAAGAACGGAGGAAAGATGCCGGCTTGCTCGAGTGAAATGTCGAACACAGAATCGAGATATCATTCGACGAGTCCTCCGAACTCGAGGAGCAGCAGCGCTTCACCGCCACTATCGTGGCCGATAATTCCTGGCTCTCCGCCGTTGTCAGTTTCGCCATCCGAACGAACGTCGCCCACCGGAACTTTTGATAAATCACTATCGAATATCACGAATTCAAAAGCCAACCTTTTCGATCGTCACGGTGAGAATCCCGGTAATTCTATGAGAATCTCAAGCTCGGAAGGGCTATTTCGTCTTCGTCGAAACGGCGAGGATCATACAGAGAGAGAAGTAGTGCGTGCAACGAATTCGAGAAGCGACATCTTACGCGGCCGGGCGACTGACGAGAAGAGTGAGAATGGAACGAGCGAACAGCTGTCGTTTCCCAGAAATGTATTCGCGTGGTACGCGAATCTTGTGTTTCAGGTGTTCACACGTATATACGAGGTCCTGAGTTATGTCGTGTGGGCCCCGATAATTTGGATATCGGCGTGGATATGTGTCTTTTGGGTATTGATGCAATTGCCCCTGAATCTTTTAAAGTGGTTCCTAAGGGTACTGTGCACGCCATCTTGGGAGCGTTCGCGGAACAAACGTTGCGTTTTGATAACGAGCGGCAGCACCATACAGGCCCTCCATCTTGCTCGAAACTTTTACCGAGCGGGGGCTCGTGTAGTCGTATGCGAGATCGACGGTCTCTTTGGCCTCGCGAGATTTTCAACGGCTTGTTCGAGATTTTACAGTCTGCCGAAACCCGGTCCGGGTACCGTGGCTGAATACGTGAACGCCCTCAAAACAATAGTCGAACGTGAGAAAGTCGTTTACTTTGTGCCGGTAAGTTGTACGAGCGGTGCTTATTACGACTCCCTGGCAAAGTCACATCTCGAGATAATGGGCTGTGAGTGTTTCGTGCCGGGAACCGCGGACGTTACGAGCCTCGAGGATCCTCTCCGGCTGATGCAACGCTGCGCTACTCTCGGTTTACCGAGTCCGAATCACCAGGTCGTAAGCTCGTTCGAAGATTTGACGCGCTTGTACGAGAGCGGCCATTTTGCGACAAACGATCGTTATCTCATGATGTCAGCTGGCCCCGCGGGTATGACTGAACGCGCCGTGCTGCAACTACCGAATTCCTTGGACAACGCACCGCCGCGTAACCTCCGAAGAAGACTGGAGCAATACGAGATCAACGAAAGAAAGTCTTGGTTGGTTATGCGCGAACCGACGAACGGTTCCAACGGATATCAGCTAGTCACTTGCACAACAGTCAAGGATTCGCGAGTGGTCGTTAACGTAACTTGTCGATTGGACGATACCCGTGGCCTCGTACCGGAAGAACGGAAGGACGTTGATCAGTGGCTCGAAAGCTTCTTTAGCGCTCCTTTCGCCAAGCGAATAAACGGGCATCTGAGCTTCAAGCTCGCGTTCGATCTCGAGAACAGTCGAGGACTCGTGCCGATCTCCTGTCGCGTTGGTGTACCGCTTCCCTATCTCTGCTTAACGAGCGTTCATCCCCGACTCGTTTGGCGAGCTTGCAGACACTTTTCTCGACAGAATTCGGTCAATCTTTTGATAGACGCGAAGTATAAAAAAATCATTCCAACAAATCGTCGCGCATCTACCTCGGACGTACTCTTCTCGAGAGAACGCGTCGCACAAGAAGATAACCGTCCCATGGGAAGCGACGCTTGCGATGGTCGTCGATTCGCCCATTTTGATTTACCTTCCACTCCCGTCCTCGACAAGAGAGATGCCCTCTTCGTCTACTGGGATCCGCTACCCTATTGCGCCTATTATCATCTGCAATTCCCATTCAGACGTCTCGCGGGAGCTATTGGCCGCAGACCCGCGCAACACAAGCCCCCTCTAGCCCTCGTTCAATGATACGACCACGCGGCCTTCACACAGGAACCCCGAAGTATCGTTAGTCGTGAAAAAGCGCACTAATTTCATAGTGATCGTATACCCAGTTGTTCTTAAGAATAATAGATTCGTTCGCGTTGTTAACGGAACGCGACACGGGCTGGCGAGTGACATCAATGTTGCATAATATAATAATAATAAATATGCACTCGAGCACCGCAATCTTCGTCTTGTTCTGTCAGAACTGGAATTGCGGAATTTTAACGATCTGGGAAATTACAAGCTTACCTATCGTTCGTCATTTTTCGGTTTTTTGAGACCGCAAAAGAAGATTCAAACAAAACAGCAATATGGCGATTAAGCTAGTTGTGTAGAACCCAAAGAGAAGAAACGCCATCATCTTAGTATTTCATTCACAGACCAGTTAAGATTGCACACTTATTGAGGTAATTCGGTACGTTTGTCTGTGCTGGAAAAACCGTCCGAACATGAAGTTAGAGGGCGCTGGCGTATCTTTTATAACAAGAGGACCCCACGGTTGACGGATTTTTGTAATTTTTTATACTTATAGTAGAGAAAGATCCAGACTCAAATAACAAAATCCCCAAACCCGTAGAGCTCGATAGCCAGATGTTTTCGAAAAAATCAATTCCCTTGTAAGACTCTGATGTATAGCAGCAATCTCTCTCGTAACGTATCTCTGCTGACCTCCTTGTTATTGCGATTTTTTCCTCGAGAGGGCAGCACCGAATGATCGAAAGTCGACATTCAGCGGTACAATATATAACCTCAAAAATGCTCAAACCCTTCACGTGTCGGGAGAGCTTGTTAGGTTAGTTTCCGGCGAGAGTGTGAAATCTCGCGTTGATTCTGATACAACCTTGAGCAATACGTTTATTCGTAAGGACATGACGAGCATTGTACCACGCGACACACGAGTGCGAGAGAAATAGTCGAAACGTTTAAAACCGCGATTTCTCAAGAATGAAACGTTTTCATCCAAAAACTCGAGCAGGAGGCCCTTGGTGCCATCTTCCTGAATGCACACAACAAATTTCGTACCGATTGGTGCAGCCGTTTGAGAGAACAGTGGTTTCAAAATTTCGAAGTGGAGCCCCGTTCGTCATGCCCTTAACTTTTTTATACTTGTAAATAATTGACCAGATGCAAAATGATCTTATAGTACGGTTTCCGGATAATCGAATGATCGTTAAAGCATAGTGGGATTTCCCATGTGTATAAAAAATACTGTAGACGAGTTATTCACCTCGTAAATAATGTGAAATAAAGTTTTGCGATGATTAATAATAAAATATCGATTATTCACACCGGCTGACGTTCTTTCGGTACTTCACTCGACATTTGACATTACACATATGAACACGAGTGTTAAAAAATTTCAAGTGCGCCCACTAGAGAGGCAAATGATAAAATTGAATAAAACGATAGTGTGAAAAAATAAACATTGTTATCAACGATACGAAACTTGAACTGCGAAAATACTCAATAATTCGCCTCTCACGCGCGATACCAACGGACGAATGATAATGATACAATAATGAGTGTTTTGCCATGTCGATGAGTATGTATAGATGTCGGATTAATACGAATGAATTTGGTGCACGCGCGTGTTATTATTGAACTTGTCGGAAATCACTTTTTCAGCGCGGCGTACGACACCAACCTGAGAATGTATGACGAAACGAATGGTTACATTTGAATACGGTTGTCACGGATAACCACTGATTGATATATTTATGAGCGGAAAAATCGGTAGCTCAATAGTATCGCTCCCTCGTTCATACGTTTTTATGCTTTTATATTTATCGTTTAATACGAATAAATTATTGCGTAATATTTTTTCGTCGGTTACTTTTTTTTTTTATCACGAATTCGCTGAATGTACCGTTTTTTAAATTGATATAATTTATTATATTTTTCGTACCACGTGGATTACGATACGAATAGATGATAGTGATACGATTTTGTTTTAATCAAGTGAATTTTATCATACATTTACATAAAATAAAACAGTTGTAAAATAGTAATAGTCGTACCTATGATTATCATTATTGTGGTAACAAGAATCTTCGTAATAAAATAGTTAGCGACGTAAGTTTGAAATAATAGTTATTAAAAATTTCTTTATATTTTTTTATTTATAGTTGCGCGTTGGAGATTCTTCGGCAGTATTTTTTCAATACTCCCTAGGACTCGAACGGTCAAGGATTTTGCACGATGATTTTGGGTCTGAATAAAAATATGATTCTCAATGGTTTTTCAAGCCCTCTTCGAAAAAAATATGCCAGATTTTTGTCTCGAATAATGTTTTTTTCATCAAAATTAAAACTTCCCTGAAACTTGGTTCTACAAATTTTTAGAGCTAGTAAAGCGTTGATCATTACGTTATAAAACTTTAACCGAATATATCACAAGAGAATACCCGGCGAGCTAAATTATTTATATATACGTCCTGTCAAAGAGTTTCACGGATAAATTGTTGATGACCTCGTGTACATGACGGCGCGACGACGCATTAACGGACTTTCAGAGGCCGCGGGGTCGGTTTGATTTCCGTTAGTTATCATTTCTTCCCCACGTTTTTAGCACGCGTCTTTAACGAAGTGTTTTTCGCGATTTTATCCGGAAAACAAGCTGTACAAACCGTCTTCATTTTGTTGGAAATTTTCAATTTTTATTTTATTTTTATGTTTCTTTGTAAGCCTGGTCGAGATTGCACGAGCCCGGCTCGTTCATTTTTACCGCACACCTGTTATTTCTGTTATCGACGTTCGCATCGTTGCGATTCGATGAAAACGACCATTTCCAAGTTTACTAATTTTTTTTCAGAGCACTTTAAGCTTTAAGAAAAACTCAACTGTTTAATGAAATTGTCATGGAAGCTCCTGTATTAAAATCTACGAGGCAAAGTTTCAAAAAGTGATTTTGTAAAAATGAAGAAATTAAATAAGAAAGTGAAAAAAACATTCGTTCCTTTCGAACGATAAAAACTTTCGTAATCATCACTGATTACGTGATTTTTTAAATTTAACTTTTTAACTATAAAGTTGAAATTTAAATTTAAAATTGAAATTTAAATTTTTAATTAAATTTAATTTTTATTTAAATTTAATTTATTTGATTTAATTTAATTTAATTTAATTTTTATTTAAATTTAATTTATTTGATTTAATTTAATTAAATTTAAATTTTATTTATTTGATTCAATTTATTTAAATTTAATTTGTTTCATTCGCTTATTCGTCATCGTCTTGTAGTCCAGTCGATGACGAATAAGTGAATGAGACGGTGAATTTCTTATGAGATTTCATTCAGTATGGAGGTTCGTTGGCGTTTCGATAGAGTAATGATTAAGATAAGAAGAGCAGAGTTAGATTCCTCGAGTGTACACAAAACATACCTAAAATTGAGCGAACTTTGGTCCCACAAAAATGAGTCATTTTTTGCGCTGAAAAACTCTTCCCGTTTAATTTACACGTTGATTCGTAATCTGATCAATAATCGAATGAAACACGATACCGCGTATTGATAAATGCTAGTTTCGCAAACAGGCCTCATTTGTATGTCCACTATCATGGACTAGTTGATAGTTGTGATAGCTGTGAATAATCTCTGCGATCTATCGAAACTTCGGACTATCGAGACTTCAATATTTACCTTGCTCACTAATGGTTCGGAATTTGAATGATTATCGGAAAATGAACTGTATCGTATGTCATATGAGCTTAGCCATACGCCAATTTTATTATTTCGAAAAATCATTGTACATGTTACAAGTAGAATAATAATATACAATGCAACAATACATTACGAAATCAAAATTAGGAATTTAAATACGAAATAAAAATGAGGAATAAAAAAACGAAATAAAAATTAGGAATTAAAATATGAAATAAAAATTAGAAATAAAAAAACGAAATAAAAATCAGGAATAAAAAAAAAACGAAATAAAAATACGAAATAAAAATTGGGAATTAAAATACGAAATAAAAATTGGGAATTACAATACGAAATAAAAATTAGGAATTAAAATACGAAATAAAAATTGGGAATTACAATACGAAATAAAAATTGGGAATTAAAATACGAAATAAAAATTGGGAATTACAATACGAAATAAAAATTGGGAATTAAAATACGAAATAAAAATTAGGAAAACGTGGTAGCGCTGTTTGGGATTCATCAGCAGTGTTTTTTCAATACCCTTTGGGACTCAAAAGTTTAAGGGTCTTGAACGATGATTTTCGAACTGAAAAAAATATGATTTTCAATTTTTTGCCAACCCTTCTCAAAACAAAATATTCCAGATTTTGTTCTTGAATAATACTTCTCATCAAACTCCAAACTTCCCTGAAACTTGATACTCCAAATATTGAAAAAATGTTGAAAAAAGGTCACTTTATTTTTCAACAAACTACGTATACCAGGAAGCAAAACGATGACGTAAAAACTGATTTCCTTTGATTTCCGTCTCCCCACTTTATAATCAACCCGTAACAAATGATGATAGTCAACTGATGAAGATAGACCTTACGACCATTGTACATCGATATAGGTTAGGAGGTTCAATTCCTCGAGTACTTCACCCCATTTTATCGGTCCGTTCGAGCGATTTACGAAGCTCGTGTATATTTTCATGATAATCGTCGTCATCGTCGAGGATCGTCCCCGTTCGTTACTCTTACCTCTCGTAGAAAACGCTAATGTTTAATGTACATTGGTAAGCCAATTGATCGAAGACGAAAAAAAAAAAAAAAACAAAAAAAACAATGGTCGAGAAGATATTTAGGTATATCGACGCGACGTCGCGGCCATCGTTGCGTATACAGTAGAATCGTCCTTTGTCCCCTTCCCCCACCGCTGCCCCTTGGCAATCCCTCTTCAGCCGCCAATGAACCCACGGCATATATATATTTTTCTTCAACTCTTTATTTTTTCTATAGACATAAACCGAGTGAGGTTCCTTGACGACCAAGGAAAATAAATCGATAGAAGAGAGGGAGTGAGGGAGTACGATGAGGGACGAATGAGGAGGGGGGAAGAAATGGAACGTACACGCTTAACAAGAAGCATCATTTTTCTTTTCTCTCGGGAAGAGAGGTCGTTCATCCTGAATCTTGCCGTACTACCATAACATCACGCGATCCGAAAACAATATATATGTGATCGTCTCTTCGGCGTTTTGCTTTCTCTCTCTCTCTCTTTGTTTCTCTCTCTCTCTTTCTCTCTCTCTCTCTTTATTTTTATTTTTATTATTATTACTTTCTTTTTTTGAATTATTTTTCTTACGTTTGTATTATATTATTTTATTTTGTATTATTTTTTTAGCTCATTATTTCGAAGTTATGGTATTATTACAGGTTTTGCGTTATTTTTATTTTTAATTTAGGTTTATTCCAGTTCTGTTAGATTCTAGATTATTGTTGTTTTTTCTTTTTGTTTTTTTTTTTTTGGAGTTATTGTGATTATTCAGATTTATTGAGATTTATTTTGTTGTTGTTTTGGATATACCTTTGTACTTCATTTGTTTGCCCGAAAGTCCGTTAGGGCTTTATAAAGCTTATCAATCAAGCTCTCGATCTCTGTCTCTCTCCCTCTCTCTCTCTCTCTCTCTCTCTCGAACGCTTGCTTCGTCTTCGATACCCCCTTAATTCCTTCCCCAACCTCCACTCAACTTGCCATCTTCATAATTCTGCTTGCTCAGCTGACTCTTCGAATTGACCGCAACGAAGAGAGTCCAAATTGTTTTTTCTCCTTCCTATAACTTCAGTCGTTTCAATTTTATCGAATTGTTATCGTTGCACCCACAAAAAAAAAAAAAAAAAAAAAAAAAAAAAAAAATAAAAAAAAAAAAAAAAAAAAAAAAAAAAAAAAAAAAAAAACAAAACAAAAACAATGCCTCCAACTTTCGTAATGGTGAAATTTAACGTTATTTTAGGTTGTCACTTTAAATCCCTTTGGATTAGCTAAAAGAAACGAAAATATAACAAAGTTCGTTATTTTTTCGGGAGCAGCTTCATAAAATTTATTGCTATAAAATTTATTGCTATTTTAGTACTTCAATTTTTATAATAATAGTATACCATGTTTATTACCAACACTTCTAGAATAATTATTTTCTTATGATGAATATTACTATGTTGAAAATTTTGTTTATTTAAAAAAACGTTTGATTTTTAATATTTTAATTTTATTTAAATTGAATACCAATTTTTTAAATTTATAATTTACATTTAAAATAAAAATTTTAAATGTAAATGTAAATTAAAAATGAAAATTTGCAATTTAAATTTATATTTAAATTTACAGTTAAAATTAAAAATTAAACTTTTTTTTTATTAAAAAAAAACTTTAATTAATGTTTTTTCCTATTTTCAGACTCAAACAATTACAGATATATTGTTGACTAATCAACGATTAAAAAAGTGAACAATTTATTTCCAAAAACGACCGTATTTTTTTTTTTTTACTTGTTTTTATTTTTCATCGAGTGTCTTTGCTGCCAGCTATGCTTATGAGCGAGCAAATCTAGCCACTCGGAATTTTCATCCTCACCTAAAAGTCCGAAACTCCAGATGGCGAAATTCCCAACATTCTCGCACAAGTGGATCTCTCGCCAGGGTTTACGTGAACGTATTTTCTCTGTGGTGCCTGGTGCGCATAATGGTGCCCCGCTATCATACGCGGTTCATCATATTTTTATCGATGTTTTTATATTCTCGCGAATACCTCGTTCTTCACTCGGAAATTTTGATTAGACGTCGCAGAACGAATGAAGACAATTTTTACATAAATAATAAATAACTAGTAAAAAATAATAAATAATAATAAATAAACAATAAGAAATTTCTTTTTTTTGGTGAATTTTTCATGGTTTTTAGCCTTTCACCTTTTTTTTTTACTAACTTTTCCAACTTCGAGTCGAATCGCCGTAGGCCTGCGTAATTTTACATTAAAAAACGATAAAAACGAGCCTTAGTTACATTTTTTTTTGTTAAATTTTACCGGATATATAAATTTTTCAAAATTGGAATTGTTTATCACCTCAAGTCAACATAATAGCCGAAAAACAAATAAGGTTACCATTCTACGGTTAATTGCGATTAGTAACAAATAAATATTATTATTATTTTGAAAAAGTGATTTTTTGGTCGCGAAGATTCCCAATTTAAATTCTCGAAATAAGACCAAATCTCGACAATTTTTTTTTATTTACGTATAAATAAAATGAAAATTCCGTTTAGCGGCTATATATTTTTGAATATTTTTCAAATTTTGCAAATTTTCTGTCAATATTTCGTAACAATGTGATATCGTTAATGCTACTGTGAAACGAGTGACCTTTGTCCGATAGTATTCCATGACCAGCGAGAGTTCACCTCCAATAGAACCTCCGTAACAAAAATTGAAGATAATTCGAAATCTAAATTAAATCAGCTTCCAAAAAACCCAAAAAAATCGAAAAGTATTTTTAAATACAAAAAACGTTCAAAAAAAAAAAACATTGCAAAAATAAAAACAATAATCGTTTGAAATATATGTTTTTAAAAGTTCAGAACGTATTAAAAATCTCCGAGGTATCTCGATCTGAAATAATAACTAATAATTAATATTTTTTTCTGCCTTTTGTATAATTATCAATTAATTTACCGATTAAGCCGACAAAAAATCAATAAATTGAAAGTAAACAATTGATAACTATATCTATTCAATTTATTTGTATAAAAAAATTATAATAAATATTTATTATTAAAAAAAAAATAATAATTCGCGATTTAATGATCGAAGTTTTGTTTGGACACGATTTATTTATTTGTTTCTGTCACCGAGCGTGATGAGAAAAGAGACGAATAGTCCGTAACTTAAACGTATTATGGCGGAAATAACAAAGTCGCGTGGAGTGTTGGGGCACGACATTCCAAGCCGTGAAACTCGCTCGTGTACAGGGTCAAGGTTTCTTCTTTCCAATATACTTACTTGGAAACATGATTTTCCGTTCACGAATTTGCGACGCAGTATTACAAGTCGATCTAGAAATACGATCAGATGCAACATTCTAGTTCTTATCTGCTATCGTTCGTAGCTATTTTTCAACCGCGAATAATTTTTGTTTTTTTTTTAATTCTCGTTATCGTTAAATAAAAGCTCGGAGACGTTGAAGGACACTAATTTTTCTGAACTCTTCCGATCTACCGAATACAAAATTCATTATCAAAGTTTTTACGTGTGTCAGTTTTAAATAATCGATATTTTCTCACGATTGTCCAAAATTACGATTATTTATCCAAATTGCACAATAATTGAGTAAATATAAAAAGAAGAAGAAAAAGGATTAAAATTTTAATTGTTTTAAATTCGTTTTCGACATTGAAGGAATCAAAGAAACATTAATTATTTATTTAATGTTCAATACTTTGATCATTCTCGCTTAATTATTATTTCTGCAAATTAAATAATGAATTTTTTCTATTTTCGTTAATGAAATTTTGAAGAGGACGTCAACGATATAAACATCGTTAAAATAAATATTAAAAATTATTTAAATTTTGAATAAGTAAATAAAGTTTAAATAATTATTTTAAAAACTACCATTAATGAGAACATTAATTAGAACGAAAATTCAATACTTTAATTATTCTCGATTGATAATTATTTATGCAAATCGAATAATCCATTTTCCTCGTACTTTAATTTTTCATTTTCCATTTTCGTTAATTTAATTATCGTAGAAAAAAATAAATAATTTGACGATATAGAAAGATGGGGGAATTTAGGTATAAAATTGACAGTCGAGGTTTTCGTTTGCTTCAAATATTCGCGTGTCAATGGTAAAAATAAAAAAAAATAAGCGGAAGGGCGCTCCGCGTCACGCACGTGTCGCACGGGATCGCAATCGTGATCGTTACGGATAGGAGTATAAGTCTGTTGAGAGACGGCTGGTACAATGAAATGCCATCGTTCCTTAAGACGATCGTATTTATCCTACCCTTCCGGAAGTTACGTCCTCGAACAAGTACAACACTAAAAATTCCAACATTCTTCTTTTATCCCCTGCCTTGCTCGCATTTTTTTCTCGATTATAATTTCATCACGTAAAAAATTAATCATCCATTTGAAAAGTAAAAAAAAATTGTGAAAAATATCGTTTTGATTCCTCAAATGTTATTTCTGACGCAAACGTTGATTCTTTTCTTCACAAATTGCATTTCGCGTTAGTCAGGCTTGGCGAATTAATTTTGAAAAAAATTTTTTAGCATTTTCTTTTAACTTGAAAAAGCTCAAAAAATTCTAAAGAATTTTTTAAAAAATGAAGAAGTTTAACAAATTTTGTAGAATGTTATTTTTAACTTCGAAAAGCTCGAAAATTCGTATAGAAATTGGAAAAAAATATTTTTAAACTACAAAATTTCGATGAGAGCTTGAAAAAATTTTCATAAATTTCAAAGATGCCTATAGAAATAAAAAAAAAACTTTCGAATGCCCAAATATTTCTATAGAAATCGCAAATGAAAACCATGACGTATAAAATCGAAAAACTTATCATTCATTTGGCAATAAATTATAAATTATACGTAAATTATAACGATAGTTTGCCTTTCGAAAATGGGAAAACTACAAACTATAAAATCATAAAAATGGAAAACTGTAATTTTGCATTATCCACTATTTCGACGTTGAATATTTGAAATAAATCCGTCAGGCTTAATCCTCTATTTCAATTTTTTCGTATATTTTCTTTATTCGCTTATCTATATTTTCTCATTCGTTTCTCTAAGCTTGTGAGAAAATGTATTTATTTGCCTAAAAATATAACAATTTGTTAAATGGGATCAAAGTTTGATTTTATTTTCCCTATGTTGATTGTGTTAAAAAATCGACATTTCACCGTGATTTTTATTTTCTCCCCAGCGAAAGAACGTACATGATTCGTTGAGTAAGCTCGAAGTCCTACTGGGAGTGTTCGTAAAGTGAGATTCTTTTTTTCTTATTTCTCGAGGTCACTAATTCAACGAGATCGTTCGGTTAAATGGAAACTACGCGAGTCAATGTACCGAGTCACGACGGTGGTTTCGTTTACCCGGCAGACACGTATATGTTTATACATGGAGGAATACATAACCAACACACAGGTAGGCAATGTGAACATTGACTTTATCGTTCGTAGCGGTTTGAAATTTAACCTCTAACTTGGCTTAATATCGAGTCGATCTTGACTGAAAATTGCTCAGTAATGGGTGTTTGGGTTTGTTTGGGTTTTAATATAAAACGAAGATGAGTTTGGATTTGTTTGGGTTTTTATATCAAACTAAGGCGAGTTTGGGTTTTTTTGGGTTGAATATAAAACAAAGGTGAATTTGTTTGGGTTTTTTTGTGTTTTAATATAAAACAAAGGTGAATTTGTTTGGGTTTGTTTGGGCTGTACATAAAACGAAGAAAAGTTTGTTTGGGTTTGATATAAAAATGAAGCTGAGTTTCGGTTTGTTTGGGTTTTAATATAAAAGAAGGCGAGTTTGGGTTTGTTTGGGTTTTAATATACAACTAAGGTGAATTTGGGTTTGTTTTGGTTGAATATAAAACGAAGTTGAATTTGTTTGGGTTTGTTTGGGCAATATATAAAACGAAGAAAAGTTTGTTTTTGTTTGGGTGGAATATGAAACGAAAGTGAGTTTGTTTGGGTTGAATATATAAAAAAATATAAAACAAAACTGAAGATATACATATGGACGTTTTTTTAAATTATATATATATATATACATTCATATATATATATATGAATGTATGTATGTGCGCGTGTGTGTATATATCGATATATAGTAACGAACAGGGTATATCGGAACCGGCACCGGCACCGACACCGGCCCTCAGCACGCGATTTTACCCAACTTCCTTTCCCCCTCGCGCTTTTCTCCAATCCACCCCCGATACACGTAAAAGGGATCCCCGCGCGCACACCGCAATCTTCTCTTCCGCCCCGCTCGCTTTTTCCGAGAGTAGGCAAAAGCCCTCGGAAGCGAGTCAGTGAAAGCTCGGATTTCGAAGGGAACGCACAGCGTGCGAGAGGGAGGGAGAGATAGAGAGATAGAAGGAGAGAGAGCGGGCGATTGAGAGAGAGAGAGAGAGAGGACCGAAAAGAGAGCATCGTTCAACCTCGTAAAAACCTCTGACGTACACTTCACCGTCGTTTTTTCCGTCAACGAATTAAAAATAAGACGAATCGTTTAAACACTCCTTGCGACGATCGAGCTTACGTTGGACGATACAATGCCAAGGGTGAGATAGAATTATTGCTCATTTTTTTCCTCCACTTTTCATTGCACATCCAAGTGGACAAAAAACGTTATTGTTATACATTCGTCATCAACTACTTTTTTATTCGATCGTTGATGTTTTTTAAATTATTTATCAGAACGATTTACAATAATAACTTTCACTTCCGTTACGAAAATCATGGAAGTTAAATAAAAAACATATTTCTAATAATAACGATATTCATTATTCTATTTGTTTGGGTTTGTTTGGGTAATTTTAGGTAAAAATATACAATTATTTATTTATAACGATTTGCAATAAGAAATTTTACTCTCGTTTTTTAAATAATTCAAGTTAAAGGAAGAAATTAGTGAAATAATAATGAAATTTGTTATTCTAGTTATCATATTTATTATTATTATTATTATTATTGTTGTTAATTTTATAGGTAATCATTATATATTTTGTCATTAAATAATAAAAATTATGCTAATATCTAGAACAATAAATAAATAAATATATATATATATGAAAATAAAAAAAAGAAAAAGTACGAACGCCCAAATACGTATATATTTGGGCGTTCGTACGTTTTATTTTTTTTTTTTTTTGTTGCATATGAGTAACCCTCTGTCGAAGAATATGTCGCGTTGAACGAGCTCACCCCCTCGTACGCACCCTTCCACCACGCACGGTTTTACGCGAGCCACGTGTCAAGCCACCACACATATGCTTCTTTTCACGTACGCGTGTCTCTTACAAATTCCGAACAGTTTGCACAATCTGCTTCCTCGCTTTACCGCAATGTATAAGTCATGTTTGTTTTTTATTTTATTTTATTTTTTTAATTTTGTGGTTAACCAAGTGTTTGTAACGTAACTTCGGCGCACTGTGAGAATTTTAATTTCTCCGTCAGTTTGAGATTCCCTCGAAAATTCGACGAGACACGTAGGATCGTTAGAGCTTATCGACAATAGAAAAACACGTTTGAGATTCGGGGGAAAAGTTAGGTTAGGATCACGACTCGAAGGGGAGAAGAACCGCGTAGCCATATTCGAAACACACATTTTGAGACCTCGACCGTTTGATTCTGTTACATATTTTAGGAGATCCATGGGAAACCATAACTCGTAGGTATTTGTTTACGATATCGAGAAAATATCGTCCGACATTTGTGACGTTTAGTTCCGGCGAATGCCGGGGCGCTGCACGTCTTGAAATTTCCAGTGTGTACGTATGTACGTATATATATTCATACACGAAGCCCGACGACGCTTCCCGGACGCTAGCGACAATATTGCCGCACGGTAGATTGCAGCAACTCGCACTAATTTTGTTTTACAGACGCGAGCCGAGGCTGCGTCGAAGTTTTGTCGCGGGTGCGGCCACCTCTTAACGCATTTCGAAAAAAAAAGGAGAATCCATTCCTAGCACACGAGAATAAAGTTTTATTTTTCCAATTCGGTATACGAAACAGTTCCGAATGCAAAATCATCTATGTATATTCTTTTTCATCATTGATACTTTATCGGGATGGAATTGTCAGGAGCCACTGCGACGTTTGAGTTACTCTCGACTGGAGCGGTCCAATTGAGTGCATTGGTTGGTAATTAACGGCAATATTGGCTAAAAAGATTGTTCAGTTAATTGAAAACAAAGAAGTAATCAAAAATATTCTGTAATTCCTCAGTTCCAACGTTCGTTCGTTTCGGCGAGGCGAAACGCGTTACATAACCTCAAAGTTTTTCGTGATTAAGTTGAAACGAATGCCACAAGAAAATGTGCGAAGAAAAATTCGTCCTGTTAACATTTTCGAAAGATAAGACCCAACGATGTTTCTATGGGAACGAAAATTAAATGTACAGGGTGATAAAAAATATTTATCAAGAATCCACGTTGAGAGCAAAAATAATTTACACGTGAGATCTCGTTGATAAAATTCCAGTGATTTCGCCTTGAAGTCTTTGCGGTTAGGATCGCCGGTATTTTACCGACGTATCGTTTGCGGATATCATCGATAACGAACATTGAGTGATACATCAACGTTGAAGAAGGAAATAAAACGTTTTAACGGTCAAACTCGTTGTTTTTATTGCGTCGATGGATAAACGAGAATATTATCTTGGCTAGACGAAAATTATCATCGTTTCATCATAGAAAACGAAAGATGAAACTTTGGAGATAAAACGCCACGCGTTCCACCTCCCAAAAAAAAAAAACATCGCGCACGAAATACGCGACTTTCACTTTTCTCGTCTTAAAAAAAAAACATTTCTTTTTTTTGTTCCTAAATATCGATTTTTCATTTTCTTTTTTTTTGTTCTGTATGAAATCGGACGATTTCAAACGCGCAGCTTAAAATGTTGCAATTGTTCGAGTGCATGTGCACGCGTGAATACGGAAGGGTTTAAATACGTAAATACATGCATAACAAACATAAGAAATTCCCTACACATCGAAACGCACGATAATGCGAAGACGAAAAAAAAAGAAAGAAAAATACGAAAATTGCGAGAAATGGCGATCCTATCGCGGCGTTACATGATCCATAGATTCATAAGAAGTATGAGCGAAGTGTATCCACGGTCAAGGCTGAAGCTAGAACGTTCGAATGGTAGTATTCTAGTGAATAAGCATCACGCAATTGACTATTGCGTCACGAGCAGATACGACCAAGAGAAGATACAAGTGTATTGGGGAGAAAGGGGTTGGCTGATGCATAAAGATGCTACGAGGAAGAGAATGCCAACCGGAAGTATGTGCGACTTTGGGCGGGCACGCGAACGCAAATTCCTAAACGGCCCGCCAACAACCTGTCGTAAGAATCTCCCACACGCGTTTTTACGGTTATGCGTGTATGTACGTTCTCGCTTATGCGCGAAGCTTTTTCACTTTGAAGTGTTCCATTATTACGTTTGCTGTATTATCAATATTTTTTTTTGCGTAATAAATTGTTTATGTTATTTTGTTGTTATTTGTTATTTTTAATAATAAAAATATATAAATTAAATAATACCGAATATAAAATATATTATAAAAAATTTATATATTTTTATTATTATAAATTTAAAATAATATAAAAATAACTTTTATTATTTTTTAATGATCGTCCGTTTTACAAGATATAAGAAATCTTAATGTTTTATAAAATTATACGTTACAACGAAAAACCATAACAACAATAATCGTGGCAACTTATACGAAATGAAAACTACTATTTGTTTATTTATTTTTTACGATAATTTCGCGGTTTTCCTTCCCGTCTTTTTCGGAGATAATAAAATGGTTATGAAAAATATTATCATTATTATTATTATTGCTGTTACTGACTTTGACATTATTTACTGTTTTTATTATTGTTTATTATTGTTATTAATTATTTCATTGTTGGTTATGTTAATTACGAATTCCTTAAAATCCGCGCGTATGTGTTTTTTTTTTAAATAAACACTCGATTGCCATGAAGATTAAAAACTGTACGCTTTCTTTGATATAACTACTGAGCTCGTGAAAAAAAATGTAGCAGATATTTTTTTTTTCTAAAATAATTACGAAACGTTACAGAAATCGAATTGAAAATAATTTGTAAATAAATCGAAAAAACGTCGATATATTTACTGAAATACAAAATGGTTTGTATGGAAATGGTTTATTTATTTATTTATTTATTTATTTATTTATTTATTTATTTAATAAATGACAAAATGCCAATAAAATTAATCTGACTTATTCCCTTGGAATTAATAGTCGATACGAAAAAAAGTGGTGAATGTTATATTTAAATAAATTCAATTAGGGCGATTGATTGAAATATGTCGAATGCAACGATATTCGTATTCGAGAGTGCGCGTAGGGACATGCGCGCGTGCACGTACACGCCGTGATAATAGATAAGAAAATAATGTGTATTTTTTCTATCGAACGTCTGCAAAAATATAACGACGCGTATATACGACAGGCGAAGAAGTCGCGAACCAGTAATTCACTCGGACTCACGGTCCAACGGTCCTGATCATTATTTCTCTTTCTTTCACACTCTCCGCCAAGTTTTCCGCTCGTTCCGTCTCGACCATTTTCTCCCCATGCACTAATGAAGCCGAACGAGGCAACGCGATTCGCTCGACAATTTGTCGTTTTGCTCCCAAGGAGAACTGTCTTTCCGGTAAATTATTGTTCCTATCAAAGTCCAAACGCCTATAAACTTTTATCACACGCGGTTACCAGTCGAGACAAACATACGTGGGTCATTCCGATTCCGACGACTCGACACTTTCGAAGCTTCGAGTTTGTCCGTTCAAATTCGATTCAACAGAACATTTTTTTTTCAAATAAAAATAACGCTATTTTATTTATCGTTTTTTTTGGATGAGACTTCATTATCCTCTAACTTTCGTGCAGGATAAAAAGTTTGTTATTAAGTACGGGAATATTTTCGGTCGGTAACGACGTCTGGATACTCATAACCTCACAAATTTTCCAAACACTTTTATTTTATCGTAAAAATGTTTCATCACTGAGAAATCTTGTTTTTTGAAAATTCGATTATCTCTCTCGCACTCACATTTCACGTGGTTAATGTTCTACTCGTTTTTTATTTACGTATACATGTGTATGTCTGTGTTTCTCAGTTCGCCATAACCTAACAAATTTTTCAAACACATTTGCATTCCTTCCGATGACAAAAATAAAGTGTATACGTGACTTTTGAATATTTTCGAAAATCAGTACGAAAGATTTTGGAAACGATTCGCAGATGTACTTTTGAAAAGAATCATACGAGATGTTCCGATATTTTTTTTTTTGTGCCTTGTCATATTTCGCGTATACAAATATCTCGATAGACATGGAATAGCCCATATTTCCATTTACACATCACGATTACGCGGTCATATTATATTCCGCTCGGCATAACTTTTGTTGACGAATAATAATATTCGTAGACAAAACAAATTTATCAATTTTATATAAAATTTAGATATAAACAGCATTAATGGGCCGGCCGATATTCGTGGCATATAAATCCCGAAAATGAAAGAAAGCAGTTCTTTTATTCTTATTCTTAGCACCACATTTGCGGTTGAAAAGGAAGCCATATTTTGATGATTTTTTTTATTCGGGTTAAAAGTTTTACGAGCGCTGAAATGGTTGAATTTTTTGGTTATGTTTCATTGGCGGTGTCTGGGGATTAAGAACGACTTTTTAAGTTCCAGCATCGTCTTACCCATTAACCGTTTTTTTTCTTTAAATTTTAATCGTATATAGCCGAGGAACAAAAAGGGTCAGTAAAGTACCAGGAATAAATTTATATATAGGGATATTTAGGCCCGGGAACACACTCGTGCAAAGTACGTACACGTACTTAAGTTTTCGTGCGTGTGTTGAGGTTAGATATACATATCGATTGGTGCCGTACGGTGCCAGGTGTTGCCTCGAACTTCTCCGATTTGCCCTCTCTCCCTTGCTCCTATCATTCGTAGTAACATCGGGGCTCTTCCGACCCGCATTACCCACACCTATCTAAATCCACTGTAGACTTTTTCCTCGTCGAGTAAGGTCCCGATAAGCTCGAAGGTGATCGAAAAACTTCGAAACACTGCCACTGACCAGCGATGAAAACACGTTTTGCAAATAGGTTACGTGTCTGACATTGTATACGCGCGTGCATCTGTAATATCTGTTTACATTGGACTACGAGTTTCGAAAACAAGTGGCCTCCTTTAATGTTTCAATATTTCGCAGTTTTCAAATGTCAAAGACCGTTCACAAGTTCGAAATTTAAAATCCAACGCTGAACATACGAGAACGTATAATTGTTTGTTGAAAATGTGACGTTCAGTAGTTTCGTTTCGGAAAACTCATGAACTACTGTTCATCGATAATTGCAAGTGGGGATATAGGAATTTTTTACATGAAATGCTATGCTTTATTTAGGTTAAACGTCGATATCTCATGCGTCAGTTGGAGGAAAGATTAATATACTTTGACGAAATATTCCTTGGGAAATAAATAATACATTTATTGAATTTGTGTTGCTCGTAGGCGGGGGTTTCTGGCGCAAGGGGCGGCAGCACGAGTCTACGCGGTCAAATGACGGAGAGACGACGACCAACGTTTCTCAGACCTTCCTCGAAACCCGGCGAGGTACAATTCAGTTGACGACTTTTGTAAAAAGAACAAGTATAAGAATGCGATACCCGAGATCAACATTCACTAATGTAACACATCGAATTTCATATTTAAATGGCGCGTGTAGTCATTTACTGTGATTCGGTTGGGTGCTAAACTCCATTTCAATCCAGGATTTCACTGTGTAACAATGTGTAATCCTCCGGGTGAGAAACGAATATCTAAAAAAATAGCGAAGGGCTCACGATGAAGGAGCGGCAAACGCTTCGCTGAAAAGTTTCGTCTCGATCGGTATTGACAACTGGAAACCTTTTTTCCAACGACCCATTTCAATGGCTTTGTATTTTTAATTTAGTGTAATAATCAAGAATTAAAAGATCCTTCGAATTTCATCGGTGGTCTATGTTACGGTAACGAACGTGAGTAAAGTCAAACACCACAAAGCTTAGTTGCACGCGTCGAAGTCACTGATACGGAACAAGCGTTGTTACGACTACTGACGATCCCAGCGGAACACGCAGCAACTACTGTCTGACAGCTTGTCGTACCAGCTGATAAACCCAAACATAACCTAACATCTTCGCAATGTTGAAGCTTCAGAATTGCTTGAATTTTCAAAGTTTATCATTTTTATATTTATTCGGCATGATGGAAATACGAAAAAAACACAGATTACGTTACGATAATGCTTAAGCTCTATCGGAATTTGTGTAGCCAATGATGAGATTGGAAAATCGAACGGCATTCGATATTACTGATTTTGACACTTCTCTGTTTACATGGCTGTAATAAAATGTAAGACAACATTCCTAATGCAAAACGCGTTAATACAATCAAATAAACAAAGAGTATATACATGGAAAACAAATTTATTATTACAATCGAAAATATAGCGGTTGATGCCAGGAATACTCGCAAGGTTCCGTTGTAAATTTTAAGGTTGCCTTGCTCGATCAACAATTCGATAACGCTGTATTCTTCATGATAGATACTTTTCTGTCACTCTGCGTGCTTAGCCAACAAAGACGCCCAGCAGTGGTAGAATGGACTCCACAAGAGGCTTTGCCTTGCCAGCTGTTCCAACGGAGAGGGAGAGCGACGAGGACCTTTCCGCAGATTCGCTCGTAAGACAGAATTTCGAACTGCGTCACAGATTGGAAGAAGAGGCAACCAGCTACAAGAGGCGCTTGGAAACGTATCGTCAAGCTCAGCAGCATCAGGCTGTATTGGTATCACGACTTCAAGCCAAGGTACACGTGCCATTCACAGTCAGAAATATTCTCAAATACGAAGTGCTGAAAAGATTTTGTATTGCAGTGACAATCGTCAATTCCTAATGTAGAAATAAGGAGAGAAATTAGTTTCGGACGTTGAACGATAGTTATTCTTATTGTGGTTGTTGAGAAGTCTAGCGGATGTTCCACTTTCATCTTTATTCAACTTTTATTAGTTATTTATCAAAAGAAGCAAAGTGGAGAGGTTTCTACTCATAAATAAAGCGATATAGAATTATCAGGACAATCCACATTTTTTCGCGACTAGGTACTCCAATACAAACAGAGATGTTCGGAATTGGAGAATCAAATGGCGGAATCACTGGCTCCGGAGGTATCGAGAGCTCCTCTGACAAGCAGCGCACCCAGTGCTGCGCTGGATGCTGCTCATCAAACGCTGCGCGATCTGCGAGACGAGCAGATTCAGGACATCGAAACTGCTCTGAGAAAACTAGCGGACGAGAGAAGAAGGTGCGCTGACCTCGATAATTCTTGTCCGCAAAGGAACATCCCTTTCGTTTGAAATAAGACATAATATTTATAAAATGAAAAAACAAAATTCGACAGGTCGGAAAAGCTCTTGGAGGTGAACGCTGCTCTGAAGGGTCAACTCGAGGAGTCCCATCGCACGAACGAAGCGTTGACGAATGACTTACAAAAGTTGGGTAACGACTGGGAGATCTTGCGCGAGGAAATGGCAATTAAAGAGGAAGAGTGGAAAGAGGAGGAGTTGGCGTTTAACGAGTATTACACGTCGGAGCATAATCGCCTCTTGAATTTATGGCGCGACGTGGTATCGTTGAAACGCATGTTCTCCGACATGAAATCAACGACCGAGCGAGATCTCGGCAAGTATCACAGTAAATTATCGGGTTTAACGAACGAGATGAACACCGCATGTAACGCCGTCAACATGTCAATGAAAGTGCTGGCAAGCACGTCCGAGCAAACGGTAAAATATATATTTTTTTTACAAATATATATGTGTATATATACACATTTTGACGCAGAAGAAATGTTATTCAAAATATTTTGTTTTTCTTTAATATATAGACAAATTTATTTTCGTATTTTCCCTAAGTCGAAATCTATATAGCTCATTTTCTCGTTCAAAAACGTTTTATTCTTCAACGATGGAAGACGTTCAAATGAAAATGTACATTTTTATTTCTTTCGTTTTCAGATTACAAAACAATACCAGCAAGGACAAGCAGCTTCAGATATGAGAGCTGAGATGCTCGCGTTGAAGCAGCAACACGAAAGTGCGTTGAACGAAATTCGGATAAAGGAGGAAAGAATAAATCAACTTATCCGCGA
This sequence comes from Ophioninae sp. A BG-2022a, assembly GCA_030523105.1. Classification (NCBI taxonomy): domain Eukaryota; kingdom Metazoa; phylum Arthropoda; class Insecta; order Hymenoptera; family Ichneumonidae; species Ophioninae sp. A BG-2022a. Next base: position 12,211 of record JAPYZI010000283.1, on the reverse strand, counting down.
GATACACAACTTGGTAAACGGATAGCGGTTTCTCTTCTGCTCTTTCGCTCTCTTTACTTTCCATCCCGCCCAGTTTTGTACATAATTCTTCTATTTCCCCAAAAATACCCGCAGATCCCTTTTTGAATCTTTCCCATCGACATGTTGATAACTTCTATCTTTATTGCCCACCATCCAATCATCCACGGTCTTTTTCATCAGCAGATGCTTCAACGTTTCATTATACCTAGATCTTTTGATTATTTCCTCTACTTCTCTTCCCATCTGAATAATTATTACAAACAGCGATGTATATTTTTTTATCTTCGATCCTCCGCGCCTCTTTCGGAGTCACCGTTAACTAGACGATAACAGTTGCGTTTTGTTTTGTACTTGTGTGACCCTTCTCAGGAAGAAAGATGCGGCGAGGCAGAAATCGGTATGGGTCAAGCTGCCAAGATTCAGGAAGACAGCGAAATATTGGAATCAGCATTGCGCGATATCGCTCATGCGGTTATTCAGGATGCGGAGTCGCGCGATATCGAAAGTTCTCAGGCTCCGCCGCATGTACATTTATCACCTAGTAGCGCGAGGCCACCGAGATCACCAAAGAGAAGCTCGCGTGGGAATACCGTGCCGGCATTTGCCGAAAGTACGATAAGCGCGGTCCAGGCTGCGCTTCACAAATATCAGTTAACCATACACGAGCTTCAGGTATCAGTTTTGCTCTATATTTCATTCTTCATTTAATTGAATTTCGTTCCTCACTTATTGCACTTACTTATTTTTTTTTTTTTCACTTATTGCTATTAATTATACTTAATTCTTTAAATATAACTATATTTATGAACTTAAATTAATGATAACTAAATTAATTAACTTAATAATTGATTTAAATTAATTATCACTGTATTTATTAAATTAAACTATATTTATTTCCTCATTGAAATTGATACAATAGTTTCTGAAGTATTATTATCTATCCATAGGGCCTAGAGATTTTTCACGTATTTACTTTCTTATTTTTTCTTTCTTCTTAATCGTTCTCTTCAGTACCTCTTCGGTCGGATACTCGTTTGTTCATTCAACGGAAACTTCATAATGATGAACCTCCTCTCCCTTTGCGTTTCTTTTTTGCTTGTTAAACCCACGTAAATAACATTCCGTGAATAGTTTGTATTAAAATTAAAAAAACATCAAAAATTGAAAATTGTAAAGTGACAAATATAGAAGTAAAAGGAATAAAGCTTCAGAGCATAGAATGGAAAATAAAAATAAGAAATAACTCGATGAAAATGAAATACTGCAAATGCGTTTTTTTTGTTGACTAAAAACCTATCGACTATACATTCAATATGGTTCTCAAAATTACAATGTATTTGATAAAGTTGAAAATTATTCGGGCTGGTAAAACGTTGTTTCGTAATAAGAAAATAGATGAATACGCAATTTTAAGATTATTCAATTTTTGTAAAATATTACAATTGCATAAGTTCATCAGAAGTGACTTTGACCTTTACAGTGCAAATTTCTGGCGCAAATGGACAAGTGCTTTCAGAGTTGACAACAAATGATCAAATACGGGTTAATTCGAGTACCTTAAATCTTAAATATGAAACAGTCAGAATTTGTACTCGATTAATCCGTTCAATAATTATTCTCGAAGAAAACACGACATTTACCAAATTTTCTCGTTCGGAATAAATACGTATCGTTACATATATCATTTCAATTTAGGTCAAGTTACAAACGAACAAGGAACAGCTATCGATAACACGTAAGCAATGCGACACGGCCGAGGAAAATGTGCAATTACTCGAGACGAAGATGACCGAATTAATAATCCAACTGGACGCAACAAAGGCCCAATCGGCGATGCTCAGCCAGGAGAAAGACACGTTCCAAAAGACTTCGGAAAGTCTGCGAACGGAGAAGAACAATCTTGAAAAAAATAAAATTGAAATGACTCATGCAGTGCGTACTTGTACATATCTTCGTATTCTTCATAAAAATAGTCTCCTTTCATCTGTTTTTTTTTAATACCGGAGACGAATACGTTATTTTGTTTGTTTATTTTTTTTCTGTTTTTCAGATCGAAACTCTCAGTGCCGAATACGATAAATTGCTGAAGGCAAATAACAAGTTGCAAAAATTGTGCGATACCCTCGAGGATGACAAGATTTATTTGCAAGGGGAGCTCGATAGAACGAATAAAGATTCGGAATTGCGGTGAGCGTTATGTACAATTGAATAACAAAAGCGAGAGCGAATTAAAGAAGAAACAATTTTACCACTCCGGTGATTACAAACTGTTTATCGTATTCAATAATTTAGGGAATTGAGTTTTCGATCCGAGGAAGAAAGATGCAGTCGTCTGAGAGAAGAGCTGCTCTCGTTGCGCGAAGAATTGAGCAGAGCTCACTTGTCCAAAGACATGCTGGAACAACAAAAAGTTGAGACTGACGGTTTGATAGCTCAAATAGAAAAAAGCAAAGGTAAAGAATTTTGTCAACTGCCCGAGTCGAATCATTTTACACTCTACTTTACTTAACATTGACACTCATTATATAAAAACGTTAATCCTACGATGCATCAGCCAATAATAACTCCAATTATACATTTTGTTCCGGCAGTCGATCTCGAGTTGGAACTGGAACGTGTTCTTCTTGAAAAGGCAGATGTTCAGGATGACTTGATGAAAGTCGAATCTATTTGCGCCAGCCACGAGAACGAGAAATCTCGATTACAGGAGGAAGTCAAAAAGGTTAAAAAGAATAATTCGATCGCTCGTATCTACTTCTACCGTCTCTGTTCTTTCATATATAACTTTGCCTCTGATTCGTAACTCGTTTAGCTGGAGGACGAGAAAGCGAAACTTTCGAATCAATCGACCGATCAACAGGGCGATCTCAGCTCTTTGAGGAAGGAACTTTTGCAAGCTGAACAAACCCGTCTTGATCTTGAATCCGACAAGGTAACGCTGAACGAGAAAATCAAGTTTTTGGAAATTGAGAAGGACAAGGTTGAGATGGAATTGGGGCAAGTGTCGCGCGAACGGAGCGATTTGAGTAATCAGTTGTCAGTAATGGCACGAAAGAAGGAGTCCTTGAACGAGGAACTCATGAGGATTCGTCAACGTCTCGAACAGGCGAATGAAATGAATGCGAGGATAAATAGAAGTTTGGAGGACCTGGTTAAGGACAACGAGGAGAAGCAAGTCCGTACTCCACCTAATATTATTGTTATTTGCTTCGAAACTTATAATCTTTTTTTTCATTGCTTCCGTAATTGTTTTACTTGCAGGTGTTACTGGAAACGAACGATAAGGAATTTCAGCGTATTCAAGAGCTGTTAGCTTCGATGAGAAGCGAAAAGGAAGCACTCGAGGGGGTACTTTTCGATACGCAATCGAATCTTGAAGCGACGCACATAAAGAAGGTGCAATTGGAGAAGGAGCAGCAGGAGTTGTTGGTCAAGCAGGAGAGCTTGAAAGGACAAATCGGCAGAATGACGAGGGACTTGGAAAACAGCGAAAAGAGATTACAAGAAATGAAGATCAATTTTACTAATGAGAGAGGTAATCTGGAGGCGGAGTTTCAACAGATTATCATGAATATTAAGAAACAGAACGAGGAAAACACAAAAAAATTAACGGACGATAAGGTTAGTTGTTATCTTTCGTATTTTTGAAAAAGTCGGACCCTTCCTGGGTATGGCAAAGAATCTTAAACGCTTTATTTTCTTTTTTTAGGAACAGGTTCGATCCGCGCTGGAGAAACGTCTCCAGCAAACGGTTGGCCAACTTTCCGGGCAAAAGGACGACGAGATAAATCAGTTGCAGCAACGAATTGATGAACTTCAACAGCATATTGAAAATTTGGTTGAACAACACGAAGAAGTACTCCTTCGTGCAGAGAACGACAAACAACAGGCTCTCCTAATTGGTGAGTAAACGTAACATTAGGGCCACGAGATATTTTTTATTTCGTTACGTTGTTCAAAAATATTGTAACGTTTGATTAAAGATCATTTTTATTGACAATTAAACTTGATTTCGAGTGTTGTGTTTATTGTTGATAATAATAACGTTCATTATTATTTGAAAAAAAAAACCGTAGCTCACCACGATCAGCAAGCTCTAATGGAAAAGCTGGAGAACGTTTATCGCGAATTGGAGGAAGAACGGGGGAATTTGGAACGGACGCGCTGGGAGTCAACCGCCCGCGCCGATCAGGACCGGAACAATTTGAACCAGCTGCGCGACGAGTTGAATCGATCACGAGCGCGTCTCGATGAGAATAAATTGCGGGCCGATGAGGATAAAATAAGATTGGGTATGAAAATCGAGGAAACAACGGCGGAGCGCGAAGCGACGCAGAAAGAGGTAGAGGAACTGCGCGTGCAGTTGCACGTCGCGGAGGATCGTATGGAGAATCTATCACGACAGTTACAAGAGACCTGTCGCAAGCTAAAAGACGCGGAAAACGCGCAGGACTCATTGAGAAAAGAATTAGTCGACGTGCGCCGTCAATTGGCCGACTCAAACTTCGCGATGGACAAGTACAGCAGTACGAACAAGGAATTGCGCGAGCACGTGAAGCGTATAGAGAGCGAGAAACGAGAACACATGAGATCGATGGAGGAGAGTTATCAGAAGATCGCGTCGATGGAGGACACGAAAGTTGCAACGGACGCGGAAAAGACGCGGTTGCAATCATTGATAAGAGAGGCCGAACACGAGTCTCTTCAATTGCAACAACAGATAAGGTTCTTGCAGGACGAATTGCAGAAAACTCAAACTCAAAACACGCAATTGCAGCAGGACGAGAGGGAGTTGCAGGCGCGTTTGTCAAACGAGTGCGAAGAGCGCGAACGCGTTCAATTGCAGCTCCATCAATTGAAGAAACAAGTCGTAGATCTTGACAATAGCCTTGAGGTGACGAGGCAAGAGTTAGGAAGATTACGCTCGCGCTCCGACGAAGAGGACGAACGTTGGCGCGGCCGGGAACAAGAATTGCTCGTTCGTCTGGAGGATGCGCGCTGTCGCGAACGAAAACTCGAGGATCAGAAGCACAATCTTGAAGTTTGTCTGGCTGACGCTTCGCAACAGATTCAAGAGTTAAAAGCGCGCCTCGGTGGCTCGGAGGGTCGAGTAAGGGCGCTTGACGCGCAACTCTCCCAACTCGAAGCGGCTAAGAAGGAAGTTGAACAAAAGTTGAGCAGCGTTGGTTCGACGCTTCGTCGCATAGCCGGAATACACATGGACGGTAGTGTCAGTATGCCTTTCAAATTAACCAGTCCGTCGAGACGATGGAGTCCGGCGCGCGGTGGTCCTCAGCAGGTCTTGGATCACGACAATACCGGACGCGAGGTTGTTCTCGACGTTGATCCCGAGCTCGTTAGAAAAGGTGTTCGTTCACTGATGCAACAGGTGGCGCAAATCGAGCGGGAACGCGACGACTGCCGGATAGAATTAGCCGGTATTAAAAAGCAATTGGGCGAAGCTCAAGATTGCCAAGCCAAGTCAGAAGCAAAGATCAGCCACGTTGAAGCTATGCTACGTTCTCTTCAGGAAGAGAAGAGCAACCTCGAATCTAAGTTAGCCCAGAAACAAGCCGCTACCAACTCGCAATCAGAAGCGTTGCGCGAAAAGACCGAGGAAGCCGAAAGTTTGAGGGAACGCGTCGCCAACCTCGAACTAACGGTTAACAACGAGTCCGAGGAGAGAGGACAGTACGAGGAAAAAATAGACAAAATGAGACAAGCGCTTAATCGTCTTGATAATGAGAAACGGTGCTTGCAAGAAGAATTGGCGAGGAACGAGTCACGATCGACGAAAATGGAACTCGCGAGAATGTCCCTCGAAGGCGATCTTCAGAGATTACAGATGATATTACAGGAAAAAGATGCCACAGTTCAGAAACTGCAAGATCGTATAGAAACTCAAACGAGAACGAGTACTAGCCTCGAGGAACGTTGCGCCTCCCTGAAATCAACCATCGAACAACTCAATATAGCACTTGAACGATCGTCACAAGCCGAGAGTGAATACAAGAGCGAAATTGAGTCGCTGCGACGAACACTCGTAGAATGTAACGCGCTGTCCCAATCGAACGCCGAGAAATTTAAACAATCACAGAAACAAGTGTCCTTAGCTGAGAACGAACGTCGCGTGTTATCCGAGAGATTGGACGCTGCGCAAAAAACACTTGGGGAATTGAAACACGCGAATCAAACTTTGAGCGATCAGAACGTCAGACTGCAAAACGATTTAGCGAACAACGAGGTCCAGAGATCCGGCCTCGAAGCGCAACTCAGAATGGCTAGCTGGCCGCAGGATTCATCCTCGAACAAAGACGAAGAACTCGCTAGACAATTACACGCTGCTCAACGCGAAAGAAGCGAAATGAGAGGCAAAGTCGACGCTCTCAATGACAAAGTCAGTATGCTTGGAAATGATTTTTATCTACAAATTTATCAAGTTTCAATATTTAACTGATAAATATTATTATCATTTTTCGCTATGTTGGTCTTAACGCTAATGTGGTGGCTTCAAAAATAAATAAAACAATAGTTAATCAACTTAATAGGAGATAATGTTATTCAAATTATACCGAGGAAAAAGACGAATCATTATTTAATTGAATTCGAAATCTGTACCTTCCTCAAATCTATAGCAGTATTTATTCCTTGATCGTTTGCTTTATGTACAACAATAATCATTGGAAAAATCTCACTGCTGTAGTTCTTAACGAAAGATGGCTCTGATCACTCCGTTCGTTAACCCCGTTTTCCAATTGGAAAGTCTCTTAATAAATACGTTATTTTTTCGTTTATATTTCAACGAACCATGTTTCCACTTAATTATTAGTTTTCTTTTCCCATTTACTCAGATAAGACTGCTGGAAGTGGACAAACGAAATCTAGAGCGTCAGTTGTCATCGGCAAGAACAACCACTGGTGTACGTAGCAAGAGTTACGAGCGACCGGAAAAAGCTCATTCCGAACTGATAGGATCAAATATAAGCGCCGATCACGTGGAACAAGAAAATCGCGATTTACGTCTCAGAGTTCGGCGATTGGAAACTCTATTAGCCGAGAAAGAAGCTGAACTACTGCGTCTCAAATCCACTCACTCTCATTCGATCCTTGAATCTCACTCTAGTCGTGACCGAATCGCCGAAATCGAACGTCTCAGAGCAGCACAATTACAGGCTGAAAAATTGTTGGATGCTCGCGAACAGAGCCACCGTCAACAAGTTCTCAGACTCGAAAGTCAGGTAAAAACGACAAACGATCTTTTTACTAACTTTCACTGTGTTTCACATTAATGTTAAAAATTGTAGCTTCAGGATGGATACCGTTTAAAGAAACATGCCTATGTATTTTTCAATTAGACTCAATCAATAACCTCATTCTAGATTCACTTGCTGCGGGAGCAATTGAATCAGGAAATCAAAAGACGTCAGCTTTACGTGCTGCGAAGTTCTCGAGCCGGTCGAGAGATGCAGCATCTGCGCCAAGCATTGGGTGACTCGCTGAGAACAGTGTCGCAGGATCCATCTTTGGACGCGATGCTTCTTGAGCACGAAGCTCGGAAATTGGATTCGACAGTATCGAGTACAGCTAGTTTACCGCCATCTTTGGCGTTACCACCACCATCATCGTACGACAGAAGATCACCAACGCCCGCGCCTCTTAAGTAATTTATTTCTTTCTAACCTAAACAAACCCATTCATGGTGTTTCCCTTTATTCCCTTCCCATCCTGTCATCCACTTTATTAACCCCGATTACGATCAAAATTCATTGTAATTATTTTCAAAGCATATAGCTCGTTGTACGATATTTGTTGATTTTTTTGTTGCGCAGTATTGTTAGTGAGAGAATCGAATTTCACGTTCGAGAATACCAGATCGGCAAAAATCAAGTTACAGATGGAAAATTCAATTCCGCGTTTCCGTTTGACGGTTTATAACGATTTTGATAAACGTTTATTCAACGCTAAATCTATTGGACACTTCAAAGAAGTTCGAACGTTTTACCGATAAATGTTGAAGGATACTGACGTCTATTAGACCCCGAGATGTTCTGTGAACTCTATTCTTCGAACTTCAACGATCAAACATTAAAAAGTTTCACTAGATCATTTTCAAGGAAAAAAGAATTTTTGGTACATAACCTCACTCGGTTTCTTAAGTAGAAACGCGAATTGAACTCAAATTTTATATTCAAAGAGCACAATTAATGTGGTGGCAGAACCCGTGATAAATCTGGCTAATTTTTCGACAGATTTATAAGAGACCCCATCGCATCGCTCGTAAACTCGTCGAAAAAAATTTAGCGAAAGTTATTAACGAGTCGAAGATCAAGTATCCATAGCCACATCTCCGTCCGAAATAAAATATCACCTCTGGTATCCAAGTATCACCTTCTGTACGCAAGCACTTTTTTATTGGTTCGCATATCAATTTTTTATTCGATGGATTCAGAAATGTTGATAAAATAATTATAAGAGCTGTAGGGAAAAAGTTCTCGACAGTAAACACGTAAAACCCGATATATATTCTATAAACTCTCGTTTGATCTCAATACACTAGTTTGGATAACTTCCCTACATCGGTGACTTCCCGAATCCATGTCTTCCTTATTTTGGTTCGACGACATAATTTTTTAAAACTAAATACGTCATCTCTAATTTCAGTTTGTTCTATTTTCGCACAAATACTGCAGATTGGAAACTTCGAAAGGTTGTTTAAATATGATTGAGCAACGTAACGCATTGAAAAATATACGGTATGCCTGAGTACGAGGTTTGTTCGAAAAAATATGGTTTTTTATACTTCTCGAAAAGTATTGATTTATTTATCAATATGTATTTTAACGAAATTTAAAAAGTCGTTTAATTTTCTTTAACGAACCTCGTAAAACGTGAATCTAACGTACCGATATATAATTTATTTTCCTATTATCTTCATATATGAGTAAATCCGAGAACTTTTGAAACAGCTCTTGTATAATTGATATCACGTCGACGTGTCCTAAAACGCCAGTTCATAAAAATGTGCCTACTGTTATGCGAATGAACGAAAACACCAACGACGATTATTTTTCGACTTGTATTCGCTGGAAGAGTGTCCAAAACGAAAGTAATTTTTGGCATTGAACTAAAATAACTTTCAAACCACGGCAAACGCGGTTCATCGAGTCTTTCACGGTTAGAAAACAAAAAAACCATGTTAACGTTTATCGTTGAAGAAATGAGTAAAGTTTTTAAAAATTCATTAATTCCGACGTAAAATAAATCAGCTGATTGTCAGCCATTATTATCTTTCATCAAGTTTAAAGTACAAAAGCCTCTGAAAAAAATGACAAATATTTTTTACAATTTAAGGTACCGTTATTATTGTTCGCGTATATTTAACTATTGTATACTTTTTCAATTATTCAAATATCGATAAAAATTGTCTTTGATAAAAAAAAAAAAAAGAAAACAACGTTGAAACGTGCTAGAAACGTGAAAAGTATTAGAACGAACAAACAAAAATAAAAAACACGAATTGCCATTGTCAACTCGATGCGAAGACATCCGTCCATTAGCCATATTAAGTTTAATTATAATTGACGATTCTATCGGGGATATTTCAAGGTATATACTATTATACCCTGCCAATATCCGTACAACGGAAGGTCTCGGTGGAAATGAAAAATCCAGATAGAATGTTCGAATAAAAAAGAAGTAACAAAAAAAAAAAAAAACAAGAGGAGGAAAAGCTTGGTTTCGACACGAGGCCAAAGCCGAAAAACGTGCGTGCCGTGTCGTTAGAGATACGATTAAGAATACTTTTCGAGCCTTAGGCGAATCGAGTTCGAACGTAGAAATATATGAAAAGGCACGGAATGAAGAATAACGATAAATTGATCGATCACGGCTTGATTTTCAATTCGAGATTAAGCAATCGCGGAATGTCGCGAAACGAAGAAAACAAAACACAAAGAAAACACATTGTAGATTCGAGTACGAAAAGAAACCTGAATTATGAGAAGGAAAAGGAAAAAAAAAACCAAAAACAATCCATATTGGATGTTTTTGTAGCGTGTAGGGAATAAGGAAACGACTGTGTTGGTTCTCTTACAATGAGAATAACAATATCTAGTCGCAAAAATGATTAGGCCGTACGAATTGAGCCGACCAGCCACTTTGGATTCTTTCGAGGCGAAACGAAAAACAAAAAAACTCACGCTATTCGCGCAAAAACTTCTTTTCTTCGTTTTGAGCTTTTTCATTAATCGAGTATGACTGAACTTCGGTCCAGAGCAACTTCGTGGCTCTAAACACTGCCATTTAGATGGAAATTAGAATATAAGGAGACACACACCATTGGGCAAAGCTACATTGATTTAACGTAATGTAGTAAAAACGAATTTGAACAATGTTACGAAAAAAAAAAAAAAAATGCGTCACGAGTTTGACAATGAAAATTTAGTGCTGGTAAATGATAACGAACAATGAGAATTTTTCGGTGTCAGATAAGACGCGTTTTCTATCGAGTGCCTAATTTACTTTTCGAATCCAAACAAATTTTTTATCCGCATTCTCCGAAATAGCGATAGTCGTTAATAGTGCTGATTTATCGTGTGAATTTTTTATCCGTTTTCTGTCTCTCATACACGTTTATCAATCGAACAATCATGTAGAATACGTATTCGATTATATAATCAAAGCGAGTTTAACAAAACAATTTTCCCAAAGCACACGGGAGACATCAGATATCAGATATCAGAAGTCATGTTGTTTCGTTTACTATTTAATCGTCGTAATAATTGTAAATCGGTGCGAGAGACGCAACTGGTATTTAGATATCAGATGCACGAGTGTCTCTTAGAAAAAAAAAGAATAATATATATAAAATAAAATTCTGGGAGCGAAGATTCAGTTGTTATTCCTTCCGTTGGTCAATCCTTTGTCACAGCCTTTAGATCCGTATCAAACTTACCACACTCCAAGGTTGCGTTCTTTGGCAATACGTTAGAAAATATATTTCTAAAAGTTTCCAGTGGGCAGAGAACGGTATCGCAACCAGGTATCACATGATCCAGAAAATCACCCGAATTCCTGTGAACAGCCTTTATAGACAAGAAATAAATTGATCATTTTTCTACACTTGGCGCACTGGTGCAACATCTTGTGTATGAAAATGTATAAGAGTCTTCCTAAAATGCCATCATGACAATAACAATTTGTTATTGTCATGATGGCATTTTAAAACGAAGAAAAAAAATTTTCGTCTTTCCCAGCCACTTTTCCGCAATCTCAAAAATCACGAAATTTCAAGAGATCGTAGGATGAGCTTTTCTTATGCTATCGACTTTCATTTGGTGGGTTTGGAAAAGGTTTTTGCCTGACTTAGATAATGGCGTTGGATTCGTATCGATATCTCTTATAGTTTTCCTGGAAAGTCCACGTGAAAAATCGCAAAAAAAGAGGCAAAGGGGTATGTATGGAAAAATTTGCAAAAATCGATGGTCGAAATTTGAAATTCTGCCAAAAATCGAAAAATCATCGGATTTTAATGATTAAAAAAGGATTTTGAAGAGAAAATCATAACGAAGAGATTGAGCGCAAACTGGAGTGCCAAATACTAATGGAAAAAAAGTTATTGATGATTGAGTGAAAAAACTTAATTCCCCCAAAAATCTAAAAATTTTTTTGATTTTTAATATTTTTTTAATTGGTATATTTCGATGTAACTTTGTCCCCTGAACACGAATATACCATTCATTTTCCCGAAAACCCAAAATTTCGAGGGAAATATGTCGAAAAAGTATTCTAGAAGGGCTTTTCCCCATTTTCCCCAGCCTAATTTTGCACTTTCGGCAAAAACTCGGGCATATTCGTAATCAGCGGAAAATTTCTGATTAAATACACCCTTTTAATACTTCAAAAACGGAAAAAAAAAATTTTCGACTTCCCCCGGCCACTTCTCCAAAATCTCAAAAATCACGAGATTTCAAAAGGTCGTAGAGTGAGCTCCTTACGTGCTATAGAGGTTCAATGGGGGTGTTTGGAAAAGGTTTTTGCCTGACTTAGATAATGGCGTTGGATTCATATCGATATCTCTTATAGTTTTCCTGGAAAGTCCAGGTGAAAAATCGCAAAAAAAGAGGCAAAGGGGTATGTATGGAAAAATTTGCAAAAATCGATGGTCCAACTTTGAAATTCTGCCAAAAAT
>JAPYZI010000282.1:0-61111 GCA_030523105.1 Ophioninae sp. A BG-2022a | reverse complement strand
GACTCCAAGGCCGCAGAAATTCACTATTAACAAGGATTTGGCCGGAAACAACACGGGACGAGCGATCAGACTCCGTTTGCGTCTATTCGGCGACTCCACGTAGGACAGTTCACGTCAAACAATTTTTGCGTGTTTGCGCGCCGTTATCGTAGGCGTTGTTACACGATCACCAAAAAATATATATCCTATATATGGATATATCCTATACATTTTTGGTACACGAGATACAATGCGACGCCTACATCCGGTATTTAACACTACGTTTCCGGACAAATTTTTTGACCTTTCTTATGAGGGGGTCGTTCCCGCGACAAAACTTCGACTCAGCCTCGGCTCGCATCGGTAAAACAGCGGCCGGAGGGATGTGCGGCTCCCTCTTATACATGCACGGCAGAGGAAGATCGGATTCGTTTACTGTAGTCTCCATGATTCATGTATTTGTGTATTTACATGCCAGCAAAACGTAGAGAAACATCGAACAGAAAAAGCATTTGCAACGTACGATCATAATTGTCGATGTATAGATAAAAAAATTAATGAACGCGAGTTCGATCGTTCGATTCAATAAGAAATATGCTTGCCTTGAGAGATTACGGTAGTAGCGACGAGGACTGCGAATCGGATGGGAAATCACTGTCAAAAATCGTAGAGGTTAAGCATGTGAAAAATGCCAGTTTTGTTTCGAGCGGCGAGAATACAAACCCTGAACCTGGAAAAATCGTCACGACCCTAGCATTGAAAATATGTGCCGCCCCTGAAGTCGTCCCTATGGTAAGTCCGCTTTCCCTTTTGGTATGCCAGCTTGCATCAAACGGGACATCGTTCTTTGAATCTTTCAGTAACACGATAATTATGATACCAAGAACTTGAACTTTTGCACCTGACTATTTTATAGGGTTCAGAATTATGCAAACGTCACATTGATTCGACCAGCAAGGAAATAACCCACAATCCAAAGTACGAAGAGCTCTTTGCGCCTGATGTAGGACCTGAAAATCCATTTAGAACTCAGCAACAAAGGGCAGTTAAGAATATGCTTTCTGGTTATGTGGAAAAGGCACACATCAGTGAATTTCAGTTCGAAAATCAGAGGAGAACGTTTACCAGTTATGGTAAGTGATCCAAAACTTTTGACCGTCTTTCATTTGTAATTCCAGATTCAAATTAAATCAGGTTTCCGTTGAATCTTCGCGGAGAGACAATTATTCATGCAAATCCCTTAAGAATATTACTCGTCGAGTATCTATGTTTTTGAATACGCTCAGGATACGCTTTGGACCCTACCGTGGATGGTTCGGCAGAAGAAGGGAAAACATTGATAGGGGCTAAAGAGGCGGCAAAAGAGACCGGCGCAAAGACAGTCTTTGAGAGCACAGCCTTGAGGGACGCGGACAAAAGAAAGAGGAAGAAAAACGACGATGCCGCGGACATCGAAGGCTTTCTGGGCCCTTGGGGCGGCTACATCGATGAGAAGCGAGTGATGAAACCGAACGAGGAGGAAGCCGCGGAACTCGAAGAAATATTGGCTAAGAGAAACAAAAGAGGCAAAACAACGGAGGAGAAGCCATTGGAGGAGAAAACCGTGTTGCACAGTAAGAATTCATGCGGATAAATCAAGTTGGATTCACCTTTCGAACTTTCAATTGATTTTCCTAATTTTACAGTCAAGGACAGTGTGGATTATCAAGGACGCACGTTTTTGCACGCACCGCAAGACGTCGGGGTTAATTTACGATCGGAATCACCGCCCGAACGGTGCTTCTTACCTAAAGCCCAAATTCACACGTGGGAAGGGCACACCAAGGGGATTTCGCAGATCAAATGGTTTCCGCGCACAGCACATTTATTGCTCTCTTGCAGTATGGATTGTCGCGTTAAAGTAAGTTTCACTTAACATCGGTATGTTAAACGATGGCCCTCGGTTGGGTCACTCGAAATATACGGATGTGTTACGTTTTTCCTATTTTGTACCCTAGTTGTGGGAGGTTTACAAGGAGAGAAGATGCGTTCGAACGTACTACGGTCACAGGCAGGCGGTTCGAGATATCAGCTTCGACAATGAGGGCAAAACATTTTTATCGGCCGGCTACGATCGCTACGTGAAATTGTGGGACACGGAAACCGGCGAATGCATCAGTCGATTTACCAGTCGGAAAATTCCATACTGCGTTAAATTTAATCCCGATCCGGACAAGCAACACTTATTCGTTGCCGGCACGAGCGACAAGAAAATTATATGCGTCGGTATCTCGAAAGGAGCATTGAATATTATCCTTGTGGTAAAGTATTCACTGGTTCACGTTCATACGTTTGTTTCCAGTGGGATATAAGATCAGGTGAGATAACCCAAGAGTACGATCGCCATTTGGGCGCCGTCAACACGATAACGTTCGTTGATGAAAATCGAAGATTCGTCACAACTTCGGATGACAAGAGTCTGCGAGTCTGGGAATGGTAAATTTATTTTATCCATCACGACGAATTTTGCAGGAACGCGACAAACGTGCTACTTCAATTATTCATTTTTCTTTATATTCAATTCCTTATCCGCCATGCGGCGTCGACAGGAAACAGAAAAAAACAAAAGATTTTCATTGCGTTTCAATGATGCGACGACCGTCGCATCAGCACCGCGGCAAGAGTCACTTTCAAGTTCAATTTCAAACGGATCTTTTTTTTAAAAGGGACATACCGGTGGATATGAAATACATCGCCGATCCTACGATGCACTCGATGCCCGCCGTCACCCCATCTCCCAATCAGAAGTGGCTCGCTTGCCAATCTATGGACAACAAAATCGTCATTTTCTCGGCGCTCAATCGCTTCAAGATGAACCGCAAGAAGACTTTCACGGGTCATATGGTTGCCGGTTATGCCTGCGGTTTAGATTTCTCACCGGATATGAGGTTCGGAAATAAACGATCGATCGATTCGATTCACACGCATCTACCGGATATTGGCTTTTTAAGAACCATTTCTCGAATAGCTCGACTTTTAATAAAGCGGAGTTGAAGTTTGCATCGTTGCGAGCCAACCAAACCAATATCTCTTTCAATTTACGAATTTCTTTTGGCAAATCGCAGACACCAAAGTCGCGTCAACATTTTTATAAAATTCTTTCTCAGTAATCAACAACCTACATTTTCAAATATATGAATTTAGATGCTACTTAAAGTTAGAAACTTAAAAAAACTTGCCGTTGCATTCTATCGATGGAAACTTGAGCTCCATTCAAGAAGAAAAAAAACGAGTCGCGAATATTTGTATTCCAACATGATTCAACGAATGATTCATATCGATGCTTTGATACTTTGATTTTTTCGACACAGCTATCTCGTGTCGGGCGACGCTGACGGCAAGTGTTACGTGTGGGATTGGAAAACTACGAAGCTCTATAAAAAGTGGAAAGCGCACGACGGTGTTTGCATATCGGCGCTTTGGCACCCGCACGAACCGTCGCGGCTCGCGAGCGCCGGTTGGGACGGCAAAATCAAATATTGGGATTGAAATCGGTCGCTCTCGCATCGAGTGTACCGTCTACATTCTGTAACTACAGGGACATTTGTACATACGTTTAAACCGCATTATGTACCAAGCTCGTTATTTTCTAAGAGACTACCAATATCAACGATCAATATTTTTCAATTGCTTGAAAAAAAGAAGAAATACATACAATTGCCGTTTCTACAAGATGTTTCGCTATTTTTAATCTTTTTCTTTTTAAGTCGATCCGTGTGTTTATTCTTTCGTAACAATTATACAAAATATTAATAGTAAATGAAATAGTAATAAATAATAATAACTAAACAATAATAAGGATTTATTGACAAACTTTTAAGTACAATTAAGGGTTCAGCAGTTTTTTCAATCCGTTAAACAATTCCGGCTGCACCACACGCAAGATTGAACGAAGGTTTGAAAAGTGCAAGGTTGAATCTGTAGATTGCAAAGAAATTATTTATCTTTGCACTCGCATATCACTCATTTTTGTATTATTATTCGTTTCCGTATTGACTTATTATTTATTGTTGATTAGTAGCTTTAGCTCTTCGCTCGTGAGAACAATCTTCGCGTTGGCGTTTCCGAATTTGAATGAAAACAGGCAAAATTATTTTAGAATCGCAAATTGGAGGAAAAAGAAAATGAACCTATCGACGAGTCCAAGGCAGGAATGAATTTATGAAAAGCGAGAACTATTCGAATGAAACGCTGGCCGAAGGGGTGGGAGGTCGGGAAAACAGAATGGGGTTGGTTCAGCGCGCAAGGCTCGACTCGGGACGTCGCTCGCTGGACAAAAATCAATAACGCTACGTGGGATAAAACGCGACGAGTCTAGGCTTTTCGTACTTCGCACGAAACCGTCGGGTATAAGTTTTTTTTGCTGCTTCACACCTCCGTCGGAGGTTTGACGATACGCGCGCAACCAAAAGGCAGCGAAAATAAACTAAATAAACGGTGAAAAGTCGTCACCGAACGATAGAGAATATTACTCTCATGACAAATATAAATTATTCATGCGGAATCACGTAGTTGACGTTCCGAAAGCGCATTAATAAGGTAACGATTCCGAGACGTACAAAAAAATGTTCGTTTTTTTTAAATTTTATTTTGCAATACGAGAACATATTTGAAACAAAAGAGAACCCGTCGAACGAACGTTCCAATTAGCGATGTTTCGCGTCGTCAGTGGCTCTGTCAGTTATCGATGAGTGAATTAAGGAAGAAATATCTTCTCGCGTATCAGTTGGAAAATTTCGGTGAGAAAATTTAATTGGCTGGTATTATGAGCAGGATAAGGTCCAGCCCGAGGGACGAGAATGGAAGGACCCGGTCTCGGCTATTCCTACCATCTACCATCCGCAGGATGGAACCTTAAGGTTAGAAATGCTCTGACACAATTCAGTGATCTCTTCAGCGAATTCAACAAATACATAGCGCCGGCTTATCATCATGACAGATGCGAAAGGCAAGTCGATATAGAACATGCATTTTTTATACTTTCGTAGATAACGATGAAAGAATTCGATGGATATTGTAGTGAAAATGTCCAATATTGACGAACTGATACATCATTGATATCGCATAACAGAGGGAGTTTTTTTTCTTAAAACTGGATAATTATCAATTATTTCTACTTTGAGTATTTACCGCGTATTGTCAAAATGTAACGCGTAACGCGTATTTATCATCTTATTTATTGATCAGGACTAAGGTTTAAAACATCTTATTTTCATATCCGTAAAAAAAATGAGCAGGAATTTCTGAATTAAACAAAAAATTCGATTTCTCTCCAACTAAGAAAATTCAACATTATAATATTCCCTAAACGAATATTATATTTACTGTTATTCGTCAAAGAGCCCAACTCAAATGTTATAGAAAATTGCAAGAACTGGATTTATTTAACAAAAAGATTTCCAACCGTTTTGTGTGTAAAAGAATCGCCTTTAAATATATTTTCTTCACGAAATATTAGATCAGTACAAATGCGTTTGTACTCGATGCACAAACGTGAATTCGTCATGGTGTTCGTCGCATTTTTCGCTTGCTTCGGATTAGCAGTTTTCATCGGGCTCGCGGGTAATTTTCCTATCGTTTTTTTTTCTTCCGACCGGACGAAAAATAATTGATACGATAATAACGATATCGATTGTCGAAGGACCTCCGATAACGTTGACCAGCGAGCAGAAGGCACTTTTGAATGGCAGCGAAATGGCAACCGGACCATTCATCATGAAGACACCGACACTTTCGACCTACAGCCAACAGCTATGGGTAATCGCCAAATTTTCAACTGCGAACAACGACGGTAATAAAAAATTAACATTGCTCAATTAAAAGTGTGAATACCCACGTAAAAATATAATAATACATGGATCGATACGGTTTGCGTCCATCGCAGACGAGCGATACGACAAAACGTTTCAAGTAAGTGTCTCTATCGACGGCATCACTCCTGAGGACAGACTCTCGCCCGTTTTATCTTCCGAGACAGGCCACAATCGGTAAGGATCTCGAGAAAGAAATGTGAAACCCAATGTTCTCTTTCCCTTTTTCAAATGGCTAATTAGAATATGCTCATTGATTGATCTTCAACGTTTTCTAATTAAATCCCTTTCATATTTTGCATACATTTTTCTAATAATATTTCTGCAATATTTCTGCGACAAAACATTGCCGATTTTTTAATTAATTGTTGAGATATTTATATCCTAATTGTTTTAGAACATTTCTACCTTTAATTATCATTAATGCGATGAATATTAATGTGATTATGGGACAGTAAATAGGATTTTATTGTTACAGAACGAGGCATCTCAAGTGCGAAAGACAATCTTGCGAGGAACTCGTCGTAGCACATCTGGGATCACTCGATTACAGCCACTACGTAATAACTGTTCGTTTTCACGGTCTCGAGAGCTTCCATCAGCGTTATCTGATACGTGACCTCACATTCTACGTCAGTAAGCAATATTCACCCGAAATACCGAAAGAATTGTTAATCACGCGGAGAAACAAAGAAACAAAAAACTTATGAGTATTATACGATGAACGATTGTTTTCATTGTTTTGCAGTTTAAACATTACAATCCAGGCTTCACCCAAATCGAAATATGGTTCAGACTTATTTTTCTACTGTCCACTTTCATCGTCACGGTAACTCGATATTTCGTTACGACTTTCGACGATTTATAATTGTTTAATTATATCTAATTAAATTAATTAAAATGAAATAATTCCCACAGTGCTGGTTCGGACACTCCCTGAGAAAATATCCCGTGCAGGATTGGTCCATCGAGCAAAAATGGGTCTCGCTGCTCCTGCCTCTACTCATCTTCTATAACAGTAACAATCATTTTGTCAACTTTTCTATTGTTTTTAATTGTTTGCTCAAATAGAATTTATCCTTGGTAATTTTGGAGTGCTCGGTTTTAATAGGGTTTGTAAGGAACAGAACAGAAGGTTTATTATATATTGGAAGGATAATTATAACAATTTTCGTCTTTATTCGTTTGCTACAATTGTAGTATACAAAAATAACTTATCCAAATGTGTTCTTGCCACATTGAGATAAAACTAATTAACTAATTAAACCACTATAACTTCTTATACTACTTCGGAATATCTTGGAAATTTGATTTTGGAAGTAAAAAATAATTTTTAGATCACGTTCGAGTATTGTATGATATAACGACAATGCTTTACGTTTGATAGATTTTTAAAACTTAGATAATCTTTTAGTCAACTACGCTCCAATAAAATAATTAATTATTGATGGAACGATTTTAACCTTATTTGGTGTTTAGAAAATATTCACTAAGGTTTCTAAAGATACTTGTGTGGATAATTTTATTAAATTACTTTTCCGTTAATTAGTAAGTCGGAATCGATTAGAAACCGTTATTATATTTCAGATAATTTTAGCCCTGTAGACGTGTGTTATTAGAATTGATTGAAATATAATTGGTTGGCTTTCTCGAAGATCCAATGTTCCCTATGACGTTTCTCGTGAATTCGTGGGTGCCGGGAATGCTCGATGCGATATTGCAGACAACGTTTCTCTGTGCGATTCTGATGTTTTGGCTGTGCGTTTATCATGGGCTTCGACAGGTACGAATTGCGTTCATCGTTGAAACAATTAATTTCATCGGGAGAAAAAAGTCTTTTTTTCGTACACTAAAAAAATGGTCATTTCAAGTATCGAAAGATCCTGAATAAGTTCGTTTCTAAATTAAATTAATCAATTATGTAAAACGGATATTCATTTCAATGCAACAATATTTATATTTATACTTTTCATCAAAATTTGTTATTCAGTCACTAATTGAATTTTATTCTCGCTGGTAGTTCCAACAATGGCGAAGTAACGCTAATCGTTGTGTGCTGATGAGTCGAATTGTTAAAAATTTGTCAAATTCAAAATGCAGAACGAGAGGCGATTGCTGACATTTTATCTGCCAAAAATTGTTGTCGTCGGCCATCTCTGGGGATCCGCGCTTACACTGGCAACTTGGCTACGTTGTACCGAGCTCGAAGACCCGACTTACAACTACATCCTGGACACATCGAATTACCACGTAAGTCTTAATTTTTTTACAATAGCCAAAAATAGGTATCTTCTCGTACCTTTATATTATCTCTAGCATGAATTTTGGGCAGCCAGCTGCAGAAGCATTCTCTACTTACGCGATAGCGAATGACCCAGTTTCACAAAGATTAGAAAGCTAGAAATTCCACAAAGAAAACAGCTTTTCTTCGAATCAAAAAGATTCAGCATGCCCGACAATTAGCTTTGTAAGGCCAATCGCAGATTTTAAGCTTAGGATTAAAATGCAGCCCGCTTGGGCAGGATTGAAGATGCGAAGTGCCCCAATCGCACTGATAAAATTTGTCGCAGGCGTAAGGATGCGGTAGGTAGAGCGTTTGTGGATAATTAACCGGGCACTTTGGATGCGGTCGTGGACAATCGTTCCACGAAAAATCACAACGTGCCCGCCATGGCCAGTCGCAAACTTGAAACTCAGCGTTAAAGTGCAGCTCCGATGGACATTCGAACAGAATCGCTGATCCCCAATCGCACTTGTAAAACTGAGAAAGAAATCAATCGTTATTTTCAGTCGTAAGACGGAATGATGAAATAAGTTTTTAAAAAGTTGGATCCTGATGAAAGGTTATTCATGTGAGCAAGAATAATAATAATAATAACAATAATAAGGTTATGTTCACGAATTACGAATGATGAGGCGATAACGGACGAAGAAGACACGATGATGATATACCAGAGAACAATTGCCGGTAACCGGCAAAAGATTGGGCATCCACGGATCCTGAAAACTCGGACAAGGAAATTCTAATGAAGATTCCACGTTTGGTTTTTTCATCGTCGTGTCTTTGAGCTTCACGGAACAAGGCGGTTCGTCATGTGGAAGACACTCGAAGGTAAAATCATCCTCGGGGAAGAGTCTTGCTTTTGAACATCCGTACTCGGTGTGATAATTCCTCGAGTAAATTTGGAATGGATCCTTCTGGGATGCAAGTAGAGCGCAATCTTCTGGCGGATAATAATACTCGCGGAACGATGGGTAATCGGACGATAGATACGAAGGACAATCAACGGTGGAAAAAAACCCAGTTGTGCGTTCAAACTGCGTCAGGAGCCACAGAAAACCGACTGAAAAATAATTTATCCAAATTTTAAAATTAAATCGTGGAAATTACAAAAATAATAATGCTTGGATAAACTCGAAATCTTCCACTGCATTGATTTGATTATGGTAATGTAGAGTAGAACAGAAAATAAACAAAAATTTTCTCGAGGTTGTAACGACACTGAATGAATTTATATAATTTTGAGTGTCGGAAAGAAATTGAAAAATAAAAGAAATCTGTACTCACGTATGTAAAACATTTCCAATGAATGAAAAAAGGAAGAATTTAAAAAATTGGCATAACGTTACTCGGGGTCCAAAAACAACTATTAAATTTTGAATCAAGGGTACACGATTTGATATGGTTCGAGCTCGGCGAGCTTTGAATCTCCTCTGAGAGCCGACAACTTATCGTCTCGCGAGAGTGCCGCAAGCAAGGTTGTTACACCTCGAAGCGGTAGATATCTGTCAAACATCACCGGAAAGGTGACTTTAAAAAAAAAGGAACGAGGAAAAGTGAGGAGGAAAGGAGGCAGCGTATCTACTCGTGAGACGAGAGTCCGGAGACCCGAGTACTCTCGTCTAGTAATTGCCGGTGATCTATATTAGGAGAAGAATCGTGGAAAGTTGTACAGAAAACGAAACGGTTCTCGACAAATGTGCGAAAAATGAAGAAAAAAAAGGGAATCATTGTCGGAGGACCGGCACACCGAGTTCTCAAGGGCGCTGACGCTCGTCACAGAGAAAACGACCAAACAACCTGAGCAATCTCACTTTCTGGGATCCTCGACAACTTCACTTTCATTCATTTAGAATATATTTAGATCCAGAATATATTTAGTTTACAAAAATAGTCTTACACGCTATTGGTAAGTTTGAATTATTTTTTTTTCTATTGCCCGATTATTTGGGTCCGTCATGTCCGAGTTATAAAAATGACTCGAATGGTTCTTCCGGATCTCAATCGCGGTCCACACTCTTCATTCGTCCAAATTAGCCTTTTTTCGACGTGTTTTGTTCCTCGTGCTCGAATCCAACCTGTAACGGTTTTCAGGGAAAAATGTAGCTGTGCACTGGTTTGATAAACACACGGTGTACAGTCATCGTGATTTTCTGTATTCTCTTTATTGTATATTGTTTTTCCTCATTCCGGAATTATTTATAATGCGAAAAAACTTAAAAAAAAAGATAATCGAAGAATTCCGCCGTTTTCACACAAGATTGATTGCCCGAACTTGTCCTCTGTATATAAAAAAACCATACAAAAGATAATTTAAAAAGAAAACGAAAATTATTTGCTTTAATTTCGCAGGGCTTCAAAGTGTTTTTCTTCACGGTCGGTGGCGTTTACATCGCATATCTCCTACTCCTGATTCTACGGGCGTACAGTGAACTACGCTCGATGCCTTATTTCGGTAAGTGTTTTCTTTTGTCCATAGCCTCTTTTTTAAACAATGCCGTTTAACCTTTCGACAGTTGACACGAACTGTGAATTTCCTTTTGTTTCCACTTATTCTTCATTATGCAAGTTCGTCTCGTTGCACAGTGTTACCGTACGAATTATGTACTCGCTCTATACGCTAAAAAGTTCCTATTACACAACATAATTTTCATCGAGTTCCGATACATCGTCGTCATACAGTAAGACAAGCAGGCGTTCCACATTCGACTCAATCGAAGATTCCATTGAATTGGGGATTGCAGATTTACGATTGCGATTTTTGACTCTGCTGGCCACTATCGTGGCTATTGGTTGCTCGATCGTGACCGCGAGACAATTCGGGGCCGGCGTTCTCGAGGACAGTTTCGCCTCGCGTCTGTCGACGTACTACAAAACCTCGGCACAGTTCATGGCGCTGTATGGACTGTTGAACTTTTATTTGTACACAATGGCTTACGTCTACTCGCCGGGACTTCAGCGAGTTTACGGTCAACGTGAGTGCGCTCTATATATGTTTGTCTATTTATTTGCGAGTTAAGTTCAGCTCTTCGAAAACAAGTTCCGTCTGTGAACGGAAAATTTATCAAAATGATATGAAGAAGTCGTACGTCAAGTTTTTGGACTCCGGTATTCTAGAATGACGACATAACCATATGTATAAGCGGCTTCATATACGACACGTCCAATGATAATTTATCATTTTTTAAATAAACTTTCCAGACTCTTCCATAACGAAAGATAATCCAGCGTTTTCGATGATTAATGACTCCGATGAAGAAGTGATTTATGGATCTGACGAGGATAGCCGGAGGCCTTTGACGCGAGCCCAACGAAACACCGACGACAGTGATTGAAAAAAATAAACTAAACGAATCATGACAAATTTTTACATAACGACGAATGTACTTGTCATTTTCTATTTCTCAAATATACAGGTATATGTTTTTCTTTTTTTTATGTATTCTCGTAAAGTGCTGTACAGGATGAGATCTTTGTACAGCGCTCGATAAATCGGAGACAATATATTAATAGAAAGACAGAGAGAAAGAGAATTCTCTTAATCAAAGAAACGACGACTGAATGCCTTTTTGTACTGTATGGGAAAAAGCGGAATTCCAGCAAAATGGCGGAAAAAAATTCGATGTAATTAACGATTAGAAGAGAGTCGATAAACGTTTGTCGTCTTCGACGAGCGAACGAGTTATCATAGTTGTGCTACTTTCGTTCTTCGCGATAAAAACCTGATGATGTGTATGTGTAATATACGGACACAGAGGCGTTATTGACGAGTATTGCCAATTGCGATTCAATCGACGCGCTATGATACGTCAACACGTGTAAATATATATACTGAAAACATATAAAGAATCTTTTTGTGGGATTTGTCGAAGCGGCATGTCGGTATTTAAAAAAAACGCCGTTGTCGATCATTAATTCGACACACACATCGCATAATTGTTTCTACTTAATAAAGAATGAACACAAAGAGAACCGGCAGTGTTGTTTCTTAGTTACATACATCCGATCATCGAATCCCGTTACGGTCATCCCTTTTCTTGTACTTTCTCATCGAGACGTTATTTTTTTACAAGACTATGGCAACGAATTCAGACGTACATAGAAGGACAGCTCTTAAGGATTTTATGTGCCAATTTTCTTGGGGACATGTCCCGAAGGGTAGTTCTCGATCAACGGCGCTGACGTCAGTTTTTATTGTCGGTCTCGCTTCCTCTTGTAGGCTTCCCCTATATGCGTTGGGGACATGGTTCTGTCCTGCTTCCACTTATAGGTACTATACGTTGGGAACACGTGCGGTCGTTCTCGCTGGGGACACGCTTGGTCTCTCTTGCAGCTTTTCGTTTCGCTGGCGCTCTCTCTTTGTTCCACTACCGCACGAAATAATGAAACATTGTATGATGTTCGGTGAATTCTCGGATAAAAAATGTCAGAATCGCTTGAAGATGCTAAAAAATAATATTATATTATGCGTATTATTGCAATCTAAAATATTTAGGTGAATAATTATTAATTTTACGAATGTTGGTTATTGCAGGAGAAACCAATAATCTACGATAACTGCAAGTACGAACGGTTCGCATTATATTTCGTAGCCAATATTTATTTGTAAAATCGTATAGTGCTATGTGTTAAAAAAATATCCATTAATTGAAAATATTCTTAAATAGTAAGCGTTAAATAGAAGTCCATTCACATGCTTTATATAATTGTATTTTATCATTCTAGCGTTCATATAGCTATAAGAGCAGCGTCAACGGGCGGAACTGCGGAGGGCCAGGGTTCAAGTCCCCAGAATTTGCTTTTTTTTAAATGTTTCACTATTTAATTCTTGATCATCTCCGATCATAAAACAATTATTTCCGCCGTTTTCTGATATATATTTTTAGATAAGAAACACATATATATATATATATATAAACTCAAAAGTTTGAATACATAAGACGATATTTCTTGCCGCGCTAAAAGTTAATAGTTGTACTTGCGCAATTTATTTTTTTGTTTTATAAATGTATTGATAAACTTCACGTTATACCTTTACGTTCTAAGCAACCTAAACAAATTAATTTTTCGAAAAAAAAAAAAACAAAAAAAAAAAAAAATAAAAAAAAAAAAAAAAAAAAAAAAAAAAATCAAGCACGTTGGTTTCGATCTAAGGCTGTTAGCTCAAGCGTGTTTTCGCTCCGAAATGGGTAAGAGAGAGATAGGTGTCTCGTTTCGGCCCTTCCCCGACGCCGCACTCGCGATAGCTATTCGCTCGTCACGCCGCCATGCGGTAGTTTGAGTCGTAGAATAGTTGTCTTCAGGCCTCCCATAACAACTGTTCTTATATGTACGTCTGAATTCGTTGACTATGGGTTCAACTATAACGGAAAAAATTTCAACTATAACAAATTACGTGAATCACGTCGTTTCCAATACCCAAGTTTCTTGGGTATTGGAAGTTTCGTGGGTATTGGAAACGATGTGATTCACGTAATTAATGGAATACTTTTATTGTTAGTATAAACATGATTCGATGATTCTTTATTCTTATAAACATGATATGTATAATAGAAAATCATGCATATTTATGACGTATATTCGCATTGCTGGTATGCATATTTATGACGTATATTCGCATTGCCTGGTTTATCATAACACAACTAGTGCCACGAATGGCAGCGTAGGACACCAAAAAATCGAGACATTCTCCATACAGCGAAAATAACGATTTACGACACCCCTCTCCGCCACGCGTCACATCAAAGATTTCGAGTCAAGTTTTTGTTTTCACCGCCCTTCTGACGCACATGCGCATATGCCAGGAAACAAAACCCGCCACGGCCAAGCTGTGAACCTCGCCGAAGCTGTACATCCGTTTTACCTTTTGCACCATCGCAAACATATAATTTTCATTATCACTTGACGTTTGATACATAAAATTTTTTTAATTAACATTTACTCTACCAGCACGAGTAAGGTTCTTTCAATCAGTCGGGCACGTTGAGGTTGCAATTTGCCGCAATTCTGTAGAGGCTCACGAACGCCATCTGCAAAACACCGGTAACACTCGCCATTCGTAACCTCCAAATTTCTAGCGCAACAGCCGTTACTCTAATACAAAAAAAAACGTCCAATGCTTTTATATCGAAATTTTCTATTATTCAGACGTATCCACACGACTTTAACGAAAGAGTGTTTTCGTAATACGCCAGATTTCCCCTTCTACGAAATAATGCCGAAATCGAAGGAATACGTTTCGAGCGACAATAGCGGAAGCGAGGTATTATAGTTTTTTCGAATTCGCTTGATTTTTCAGTTCTTTTTCCGAACAAAATTGAATTTTTTACGATTTTGTTTGCTAATACCAAGGATGACGTCGCACCAAAGCGAAAACACAAGGAAGAAAAAGTCGAAAAAGCCGAATCTAGCAAAAAAGCGAAGAAATCATCCAAGGAAGAGGAGGAAGAACCTTCCTGGTCAATCGGCAACAATCGTTTTGTGAAAGTTCGCGAATTCAAGGGCAAAATGTATGTCGACATCAGGGAGATGTATATGGACAAAGATGGCGACATGAAACCTGGCAAGAAGGGTAATCTTTGCGTTTGTTTTTTTCATTATCGAGTCCCTTTGCCGGCCCTTGGGCTAAGATTTTTTTCCATCAGGGTTTGCACGGTTTAACGTCATTTCATTACTGTTTTGAAAAATCCACTCGTCTTTTACTACTGTAATTGAAAATCTATGACACGGGTCAACATCAAAAGTTTACTCGTGATACAAACGGAGTGAAAATTTTTACCATTAACGAACCACACAATATCCGATGCAATTTTCCAATCTACTTTTGCAGGGGTTGTTCTGTTTTATGGGGCACAGTATGAGGTTCTTTAAACTTTTCTGTCCGGTAATTTGACGGCTCACCGTTGCCGTATTCATTCTTACAATGTTCCTACTTTTTTTACTCGGCAGGTATTTCAATGAACATGCTACAATGGAGAAAGTTCATGGATCAGGTCGAAGAGATCGACAAAGTTGCCAAATCAAAATGTTGAGGGCGTGTATGGTTGGATGGGCGTCGGAAATGTGACGATGTTGAATGCTCAGTCTACTTCATTTTTTCCATACTTCATATTTATGTGTCTTCGTTACGAACCGAGTAACTGTCATCGCTGTAAGTTAAGTACGCTGGTGCGTCACCGGGTTATTGTAAAACTGCGAAATAAATAATATTTGTATATGTCCTTAACTTCAATTTGCATCGTATCCATGACGATGGTGTAACTGGTTGTTTCCACAGTAATCGAAACTCAATGTTTCTCCGAATCAATGATGACTTTGCGCCTCTAATCCTCAGTGACTCTTCATTGACACTCAGGGATATTGAGGGAAAACTGGAATGCGGGAGTGTCAGGAAAATAAATATCTCGGACACAGTAGAAAAATATTAATTTTTGTTTAACGTCTGTACACGAATAGCACACGGCTATGAGGTCAACGAATTAAAAAGTTTGTAAGAGTCCTTAAAGCTCTCCTCTCACGATGTTGTCATTTATATCTTTGCAACGGAACAAAATTGATTTTTTTTTGTTTTTAAACAATCAATTTATCGTTTGGCTCATTGAGGCCATAAGCATCGAAAAGAAATTTTCGTAAATTGCAGGCCTTTGAATAGCAATAAAAATTTAATAAAAAAAAAACGATTACGTTGCAGTCGAATCGTGCAAATGATAACAGCATCCATTTTTAAAGATATATGTACAGGCCCCTTCCGGGACATTTAACAATAGGCCTATATATGGCTGTCGTATCATCTGTCTTAGCTCTAGTTAACGTCACAGTTCACGAACAATGCACAGCATTTGTGTGATTCCTTCATTCACTAAAATCTTGCACCACTGAGTCGTCGAGCGCCCATTGCAAAGTGGTCCACGTTGTACTGGCCCAGCTGAGAGTAAAAATAAAGGACGGCGCTGGTCATCTTCGTTCAGGCAGGTCCGTGAACCGTCGTCAAAAATTTGTCGAGATCCAACTTGTTGAGGAGCAGTTGAGGATTCGTGAGTTTTGACTTTTTATCGACCTATTGAACGTATTAGTTGAAATGATATTGTTGATATTTTTAAAAAAGTTTATTCAAAGAAAATGTCATGCTAAGGTAACAAATATCTGAAATTCCCACACTTTAACTAGAAAGAAGAATGGCGGGAGAACGGTTGAATAAACTGAATTTTATTGTGTCAATGTTAGTTCCGCTCCAACGAAGCGAATGATATTGAAGATAAATTATAAGCACAAAATGACTGAAAATAAGAAGTTTTTTGATCGTGTAGCAAGTTTAATGGAATGACGAACACGCTGGAAACTTTCGACGCAGCACCTCGTTACGTTGGTAATGACAATTTTGGAGTTTTGCGCTGTGAGTAACTACCGACGGATGGCGCGGCCCGCACGCGAATACGGCCGCGAAGTCTCGACTTTTCGGGCGAAGAATCGTGACAGGACAATTACCGAGCGCTGAGCGTGGGTGCGTGTGTATTTATGTACGTATGGATTCGTTACGCGGGCAGCGTGGAGAAAAGACGCGCGTAATTTCGTCGCAACGAAAACACACACGTATTTTTGAGATTCCGAAAAAGTGGCCGCGGTAGTCGAACATTTTTTTCTGTTTTAAAAGTATTAAGAGGTTCTAATTAATCAAAAATTTTTTAGCTGATTACGAATATCAACGAATTTTCGTCGAAAGCACTGCACACAGCAATAAAATCGTGATTTCAGTAGTTTTTTACAATTTTTTCATGGAAATTTTGGGTTTTGGGGAAAATGAATGGCAGATTCGTACTCCGGGGATAAAGTTACATTGAAATGGACCAATAACAAAAATATTAAAAATCAAAAATTTCTAAAATATTAAAAATCCAAAATTTCTATCTATGATTTAGGAAAAAAGTTTTTTCACTAAATCATAGATAACTTCTTTTCCTTTGGGATTTGGCACTCCACTTTCCGGTCAATGTCTTCGTTATGATTTTCTCTTCAAAATGCTTTTTTAATCATTAAAATTTGATGATTTTTAGCAGAATTTCAAAGTTCGACCATCGATTTTGCAAATTTCCCATATACTTTCCCTTTGCCTCTTTTTTTGCGATTTTTCTGCCGGACTTTCCGGGAAAACTATACGAGATATCCATACGAACCCAACGCTATTATTTAAGTTAGGCAAAAACCTTCTCCAAACACACCCAATGAATCTCCATAGCATATAAGGAGCTCACTCTACGGTCTTTTGAACTTTCGTGGTTTTCAAGATTCCGGAAAAGTGGCCGGGGAAGTCGAACATTTTTTTTTCCGTTTTTAAACTCTTAAAAGGGTCTATTTAATCGTAATTTTTCTGCTGGTTGCGAAAATGCCCGGGCTTTTGCCGAAAGTGCAAAATTGGACTGGAAAATGCAAACAAATTTTCTAGAATATTTTTTGAACATTTTTGCCTGCTGCAGCTTACGGTAGCTATCGTAGCGACGGAGGTTACGAATTAGCGCAGTGAACAAGTGACAAGTCAAAAAATATATTGAGTCTTCGGAAGGATGCAAGCGCAGTCGGTAAGAGCGTAGAACGCGAGCCGCTGCGCCGCCAGTGATAAAATCGTTTAACTGAATTTTCTTGATGGTCGATAAGATTTTGAGCTCTTGTGGTACATTTTTGTCACATTTATGTGAAAAATTTCGAAAACTAATTTATCCGCCAATTCTTCATAAAAATAGATGAAACAAAGCTCGAAACGTGTACTTTTCACCGCTCAGAGGTTTATGCTCGGGAAATTTGTGATAGTGCAATACGATGGATCGTAGCTCGCAATTTCTCCCATAGTAAACACAATCTGCACAATTTATTTCAAAATTTTGGTAAATGCCGAGTATGTTCCTCTTAGAGCAAGCGTCCCGCATACACACAATAAATTTCATTCCAAGCGGTTGAACAGTACGGGCGAAATTGGATTTAAAAATTTCGATGTTGCTAGGAACGTGTTCGTCATTCCCTTAAGTTTGGATTTGGAATTTTGCATGCAGGCTTAGAACAAAAGAGTTTGCAAGGCAAGTATAAGTATAAAGAAAGAACAATTATTCGAGCGGTAATATTCCGATAAAGACCATACCTGTTCGCCATCCTTTGAAATCGAGCCTTTCCTCTTGCGCGTCTTTAGGTTCCCCTTATCTGCAATGCAGCAAATAGAACGTCTTAAAGTTGTTGGCGTTTTTTACAATATGAAAAACATGAGATCGTAGGAGCACAATTTCCTACCGTGTTCCCGCTCCAGTTGCTTCACGTCGTTTCTCAAAGTGATCTTCTTTTTCGGATCGGCCGATTCGTGTTCCGTTTTCTTCGGTGTTTTCTGGGTTTTGCCAGAAATCTTTGATGTTGCGCTTTTGAAAACGGGTGACGATGTGGCGAGAGGTTTCTCCTGAATGCCCTTGAACGCGGGTTTGACTTTCTCCGCCGTAATTTCTTTCTTATTTTTGTACCGGGTCGATTCCTTCGTTCCTCGTTTCTTTCTCGGTGGTGTCAAATTGAAGATTTCTTCGAAAGACGTTGCAGTCATCAGTTTCGGGCATTTGCGATAATTTTCGTCGCTCAGTTCCACTTCGACGGGAAATTCGAGCTCGGAATTACTGAATTTTCGTTTTCGCTTTTTCGTTGGTAGGCTTTCGTCGTAAATGAAATGGTACTCGCCGTGATGACGTTGAGTGTGAGAATGATCGAGTATCGCGTTGTCGGCCTCGTCCGTCGTATCGCCTTTGACGGTTGGCACGAGATCCAGACACTCGAGAACGCCCGGCATGTCCTCAGCAGCAGCAGCAGCAGCAACAACAGCAGCAGCAGCAGCAACACCACCACCACCACCACCACCACGACCAGGTGCACAAGACGAACAACTATTCTTCTCCGGTAGACGGGAAGGCGACGATCGCGAGTCCAAGCTCTCGTTTGTAGGAAGATCCGTCGTTTGTCGCGTTCTCGAGCGCGTTGTTCTCTGATCGTTGGATTCCTCATCGGAAAACAAATCACGTTTAACGAGATCGACCTTGGATTTTGTGGTGATCCTGTTAGCGTCTATGCTAACGGGAATCGACTCTCTCATCTCTTTCTTTTCCTTTTTCGCGTTGTCGACACTTTGAGCAGGATTTTCTTGGCAGGAACATAAATCGATGCGGTTTGATCGACTGGATGACTCCTGGTGAACCTTCTCCTCGTTTCTTCCTGATTTCCCAAGGTCGCTCTCAGTCGTTATTACGGCTTTGTCGATAGAGCGCGATCTTCTCAATTTTACGGACTCGTGCTCCGTACCATCCTCACTTTTATCTCGGTCGTTTCGCGCCCCCTCGCCTCTCTTCGTCGCTTCTTCCTCACTCCTTGCATCTTGAGTTTCAACCTTCGACGATGTATTCTCGCTTGCATATTCGGAAATGTCTTTATTCGTTTGCTCTTTTTGTTTCTTTTGATATTTCTTGTGCGTTCCCTCGCTCGTATCCCTGTCTTCATGGGGACCTTTCTTTTTCGCCGTTTCTTCCGCCCATTCATCCGTGCTCTTCTTCACCGAAACCTGTTTTTTCTCCATGCTTGAGTTTTTTTCCATAGTTTTTTCCGTTTCGTCTCTGCTGGACGGATTTACGGGGATCTTCCTTCGGTCGTCGTCGAAATCCTTTTTCCCAGCAACTTTTTCCTCCTCCCGCGGACATTCTTTCGTGGCGAATATTTCTTCTTCAAACGGTCTGTCCTTCGTTCGTCTAGTCTCTTCGACCTCCCACCCGGACTCATCGGTTCCAAGGCGAGTTTTTGTCTCGTCGACCTCGGCAATTTCGTCTTTCTCCTTAACCTCTCTATTGACGGGTTCCTCACGTTCTTGATTGTCATCCGCTTGTTTTTTGCTCCTCGCTATAACAACGGCCCGTTTTACGCGCGGCCTGTGAGTCGCGGATTTCGGTTTTTCCTTCAACTTGGCCATCAGCCGCAGTCGCTTCTCTTCCAATTGTCTGCTTAACTTAGCGTCGGAGAGAACTTTCGATTGGTTTTTACACTGCGTAGCGTTGAGAGGATTTTCCGAGTCTAGAGGCAGCGACGGCGGCTTCATCGCCATCGAGACGTTCGGCAAGATTCTCTGAACGCTTACAACCTTCGGTAAAGCTTTTTTCGTCGAGTTCTCGTCGCAGCGCTCCTTTTCGCGATCCTCGGCGGTGATGAACGCCGATATTTTCGAGCTGAGATTCGTCGTCTCGATGGCGGCGGGTTTCGAGCTGCTCGGCGTTTCGGATATGACAGCCTCGGGGAAGACGCAATCTTCTTTCGCGGGTGTTTCGAGGGCTTCGGAAGCTGCGAGCTCTTCGTCGGTCTTCACGATCGGAAATACTTTGATAGGCGAATTTTCGTTTCCTGAAGTTTGGAGGATGGCCGCCGAAATATCGATCGAGGCGACCTTCGTCGCGGGATCCTCGAAAATTGGGACGCAGATACTCTCCCCCGCGTTTCCGGATTTTCTCGAGGAATCGTTGCTCGTGTCGGAGTGAATTTCGTTCGCCGGCTCGTTGGACTTGTCGAGGGTTAGATTCGGTGAGGTGTTGGTGATGGTGTTGGTGGTAGTGTTGATGGTGGTGGTGGTGGTGGTGGCGCTGCTGCTGCTGGATGAAGACGACGAGGAAGAGGTGGACGAGTCCGAGGAGGAACTGGTGTCGCTGTCCGAGGAGTAGTCAATCGTGGAGCTCGTGTTGTTAAGATGTTCCTTGGTGAGAGGAACATCCGACTCGAGGGATATAGACGAGACATCCGCGATTTCTCGACACGACGCGTCATCGTTCTTCCCCGCGTCGCTCGTCTCGACCGATATTTTGAGCTCGCGAAAAGCTTCCTCTCGAGGCAAGTTCTCCTTGATAACTTCGAACTGTGTTATCTCGAGTCTGTTGTTCGTTGTAGTGGCTTGGAAGCCGCGGCCGACTTCCAGGCTTATATCCTTGACGCGAGATTCCGCAGCGATCGCCGTAATCATACCGGGCAACGGAAGGCTCATGTCGTGTCTGCTATGATCGTTGATCCGTATAGTCCTCGGGTCTTTCGGTCCGGAGCTGGGCTCGTAATATTCCGAGCAAGCTTGAAATTCTTCCTTCTTCTCGCTATCGTCCGCGCTCGACTGTTTCGGCGTCAGATTAATACTTGGCGTCGGTGGGAATTCAGGGGTCGATACGAATCCGCGTACTCTCGTCGCGTCATCACCGAGCTGACCGAAAGGCGTAGTCACGTTGCTACTTCCGGGACTCAAGAGTCTCGGAGTAGGGGGTATTCCGATATTACATTCGAACTTCCGCGGTGTCTCAAGCTCCAACATATCCGGCAATTGAATAATCTTGCTCTTCTCCTCCGTGCACGAATATTCGCCGATACTTTCAACGATCGAGTTTCCCGTGATTTCGGTTGCGATCTTCGTTACGCTCCTCGTGATGGTCTTTAGTGTCGCGTATTTCTTCTTTGTAGTCTTGACCGCTGCATCTTTGCCGATCGGGGGGCTCTCCACGATTATTGGTAAATTCGCAGCAGCTTCGATGATTTTCGAGGCGACCGAAGCGTTTGAAGATTTCGCAGTTTCCTCGCCGAGGGTAGCTTCGAGGTTCGATTTACTCGGCACTCGACTCGGCCGGATCGTGCTTCGATCCTGGGCTGCTGCGGCAAGACACGGTTCTGCTCTAGGGCCGTCGGAATCTGGCGGTCGCTTTTCTTTGGGACCAAGGTCTTTCGGGACTCCTTCGATTTCAACGTTCCTCGTATTCTGCCCAGTTTTCTTTCTACCCTGGAGTTTGACGACTCGGCTCGATTTCCTGGTTACGGTTTTCTTCGATTTCGGTATCACGTCCGCATCGTCGGAGGGTACGAGAGACTTGCGTAGATCGGTGTCCCAGTTTTTCACGCTCCTTTCGGACGTCGCGGTGTTGGTTGTTTGGGTTTTATCGGGAGAACCGTTCGAGGAGCTCGGAGATGTCGAGCCGAGAATCATTCCGACTCCGGTGTACTTTTCCCAGCCTCCCATCAGCTTCGGTGCTGGACTTCTGGTGGCGATCGGAACTTTGCAAAGACTCCGCTCTTTGAGAGGACTTTTGATTTTTTTGGGCGACTGCCCGGAAGCGAAAGGCGGCGACTTGAAGAGACTGGTGCGACAAACCTTCTTCTCGAAACCTCCGGACTTTGGAGAATAATCGAAGCTCTCGTTGGTGCTCGATCGCCGCGCGCTCGCGACGCTCTTCGAGGGTGTATTGAAGTCCAGAGCTCTTACGTGACTGCTACGTCGTCGCGGTGTCGACAGACTCAGTCGATTATTCTTTGAGCGACTCTTCAACAAACTACGCGGCGTTCGCTTCGTTATATGATCGTAGTTGTCGTCGTTCGAGGTCGTGGCTATTCGTGCCGCCTCATTCTCCTGAGTTTGGCTTCCCGTTACTGGGGGCCCGGCTGGCTTTGCCCGATCGTTGTTAAATTTCAAGAATGGCGATAAACTCGTGCCCGTAACGGTTATCGGTTGTGCAACGGGGATCGTTGATACGAGCGAATTCTCGAGCATCGTCACCGCGCTGTTCTCATTCCCGTACAGAGTTATTTTCTCCGGAACGTTTGTTTCCGTTTTCGCAGCCGACGAGGGAACCTTCCAAACGGTTTTTTCTTTACTCTCCTCGGATTGCAACTTCGTTTCCTCGATTACGTTCATCTCCTGCCAGGCTTTAACGGTTTGGAGGTTTTGGTCGTCAAAGATTTTCGGGATATCCGAGATCTTGGTTGGCACGGTAACCGTGCGAAGATAAATGGGCTCGGGCTTTGGAGGAATTTCCCCTATTTTTGGGGCTATCGGGAGAAACTGGGAGGCGCAATAGCCACCGGGGCCTACCGGCTCCGTTATAACAGGCGCGGCATTTATTATCGTCGACATTTCTTCCTTCGAGCACACGATCAGCGTTGGCATCGCCATTATATCCTCCTCCGACATCAGACTCGGCTTCGCGACCGTATTCGCTCGAGGTTTCGCGACTCGAGGTTTCCGAACGTTCGTTTTTTTCGTCGACTTGACGTCGACGCTCGGCGCTGCTGATGGTGCAGCGGTCGCCTTCTCAAGTTCCACCTTTTTCCCAGAATTCGGTCGGTTAGTTTCCTGAACTTTGTTTACCTCCGCCGGTGCGAGAGTCACGTTTTCACCGTTCGCCGACAAAGCCACACTTGTCGAGACATTCGCTGGCTTATCATCTTCGGTTTGATTGTTAGCGTTTATTATACTGAGCACAGCGGCGGCGTTCACGTCTTCAAGTGCTGCTGCGTCGTCCTTTGTATTACCCGCATCCTCCTCCGTTCGTACTGTTTGCTGGCTCGATGAACTTCGAAGACGATTTTTCAATGGCACGTCGATCGTTGGAGATTTTTCGGCGGCCGGTTTGTCGAAAAGTGCCGAAGCCTCGGGGCGAGCATCCTTCGATGTCGAATCGGGAGGCTTTGTGGGTTCCCTTTGAAACAGAACATTCTCATTGACGCAATATCGATAAGCACTACAATGTTCGCATTTTCTATGTTGTTAAAGCGTGGAACGATTAAAATTCTGCTACGTCTTTAAAAAACACATCAATAATAAATAGAATAAACATTACTCGTTTGGTCGCGCAGGCTGGTGATCGTTCGTTTCGTCTGGACTCGTCTCGTCATTGCCAGCGTTGGGACCGATGATCTCGTCAAGAAATTGAGCGAACAGGGGATCGCTCTCGGTCGCCGTAACCACTGATTTAATGGCGTTATTCAACTCTGTCATTATCGACGTGTTCATCTCACCGCCGACCGACTCGTTGAGGCTAACGTCCCTCATCGATGAGTCTGAAGGAAGAATTGCCTTATTGATATTTTCAGCTATCCTCTCTTGCAATTCCGTGCGATTAAGCAATTCCTTTGTCAATAACTAAAACAAAGCGTAAGGCTTTCGTGAAACGAGGAACAAAAATCAAAATGGTTACATTGAAATTTGGGTATGTCGAAAAAAAATTGAACTTTTAGCGCTTGAAATAGTATTATCAGATATGAAAAAATCAATGCCAAAATTGTGCTTTTGAACTTTCTGTCTGCGCGCGATATTTTTTGCTTTCTATTTTTAAACTAAACGAATTGTACAATCAACCCCAATAGTCGCTGAATCCGCTTCGCGATTTATGCAGTTTTCGGAAACTTGTTTGTAAATCTCCGTATAATTATCGTTACGAAAGGTCTGTTAAATGATACATGCATCCTTTTTGAAAACCAAGGAAAAAATATTTTTAGAACTGTAGAAAATCAGCGTTGGCGATGTTTGACTAGAGTTGACGAATATTGATTAATCGTTCCGATCTTCAATGGGAGACAACCGATGCATCGAAGAAACTATCACTCAGACGTGAGACAGGCGCTTGAGTTTGGCACGATTTTTTCAATACCTAATGATATTGTTTAGCGGCTTGAACGTTGTATATTTCTCAGCACACCCTGATAAAAATACTGCAAAAAAACCCACACTGAGATTTTCCACGGGTTCATAGGCCGACTCAGTTTCCGATTCGGCCACGTCGTAAGGATTCGTTTGCACCTCGCTATTCGTGTACTGCATGAGTTCCTCGGTGTCAGTCGCGGTCGAACATCTTTCTTGATTTTGTCCATCCTTCTGAGGACTGGCTTCATAATTCGGCTTCGAATTAGATTCAAGACTTTTCATAAACTCGCGAGAATTTTCCGGCGTCGAGCCAAGTCCCATTGCCTCCGGGACGGTCGACGAACAATTGCTAGTCGTTGGAATTTCTTGGCACTTTTCAGCAGTCTCTTCCAACGGAATTTCGACTTTCTCCGAGCCCGAGTGACCCGGCAAATGTTCCAGCGGTGTCGTTTCTACAGTGTTGCAACTCACTGAAATGATAGACGTTCGTTATTTCGTACTCATTTCCTGTGGAATTAAAAGGATTTGAGATCGAATTTACCGACATTGACTGGTCACCGGTTCGCTGCTCTGGCCCAAGGGCTGAGATTGAGACTTCTGTAAGCGTTTCGAGCGATCGCGATCACTACCGCTGTGATGGCGCTTTCGCATGCTACTGGATATTATGGGCGAGCCTCCTGAAACTTGAGACGTTGTCTCCGAATTGGCAAAAAATGCAAATATTCATTATCGGTATTTATCAACGTTTGCGAAGCGACTATCTAGCATTGTCATATTTGGATTGCCTCGATATGAACGAGGCCGAAATAATCTGAAATAATGAAGCGATACGTTTAGGGTAGAATCGAGAAATTCGAATAATTCTATGACACGCGGATGCTAATCGAGCGTAGACTGCCAGAAAAATAATAAACCCAATATCTTTAAACAGATTTTTGCTTCAGAAATGAACAAATTTCTCCCTGTACTTCTACCAGAAATATCGGTTGTGTCGTGTTTCACCAAATTTGGTACACATCTGTTTTGAATTGTTTCATGAGAAAAGAATAATGATTCGGTAAAACTGAAGATAAATTCTATTTACAGGGACATTAATATTGACGACGAAGCGTTGTCCCCGAGATCCGTCGACGAGGAATCTCAGCTGCTCCAGCCAATCCCCGCAATGTTTCAGATGCTCGCAATCCGAGACTTTGCTCAATCTTTCGTGTACTGGAAAAAAAAAGCATTGCGATATTGCGTTTGTTAAGAGTAATCGATAAATTATTAATGAATCCATTGACTCGTAGAATGAGAATCTCATTGAACAGTTCTCTATGGTAACGCCTGCATCCCTTGTCCCAAACTGTAATGGCGACAGTAAAGCAACAGTTGCAACTCGACAGTTACTAATGGCTAATAATAATACAAGATAGTGTACTTATTGCATTGGCAGCACAGAATTTCTCCAGGATGTCGACGAGGGTAAAGCCATTGACTTTTGTGCTGAAACGTCTGCCCGTGGAGGTGACGATCCTGCATTCCTGCAGATGGGGCGACGTCCCCAAAAACATTCTGGCCGCGTCGTCGCATTTTTGTTCTTCCAAATAACCTGCATAGATGGAAAATGCGAAATCAATCTTTCACATCTGAATGAGAAATGGAACAAAGTCGACTAAATCGTTTGACGTTCAGCCGGATTCACGATCATAGAAGTAGACTAGCGAGTTTTTCGGTCGTGAGAGCGAAATCGGGATCAACATCAGGAAACCAAAATTCGGTTGTGTGACAGAGTTTTCAAGAGCAAAACGAACCAGAGTGAAAAGATCGCGAGAATCTCGGGAATTCGAGGTAAAATGAACGCTGAAGTAGACCAATCCGAATCTGTGTTTACGTGTATTTCGCGGTGAGGTTAGCGTCAAACCAGTGTTACTCTCGATGGTGCATCTCTCCACACTCACCTAAAACTAAGCGTGCTATTTCGGAGGGTAGCAATGATTCCATGACGATCAGCGTCGCGCGAGTTCTTTATTGCGACGTACAATTAAATTTCGCGGACACTATGATACACGGTAAACAGATGAATGGTTATAAAAAGAACGACATTGAAATAATATTTCGGTACTCGACGCGCGCGCGGTCGCAACTGCGGCGCTAAAATGCTGGAGAATGCCGCGAACTGCAGACCCTCGGTTCAAGAACTCGCCTTACTTTGTTTGCATTGTAGCGAAATTACGAATTGGAAATTACCGCTATTTGTAAATAACGAGAATAATAATAACAAGTGTGTTGAAGTGAACCAATTAAATTTCATAGTCATTTTTTTGGTTATCTCTAAGATTCAATGCACGAAAATATCACGGTATTGATGAGCAAGTTTTGTAGATTCTCGCGTGATGTTCTGTTTTTTTAAAATTATTTAGTTCTGATGGGGTAAAGAATAATAACAAGTCTACAGTTTTTTAAAACCCTTTTGGCGGGAGATTTTCAATCCGCAGGCACCATTTTTCCCGCTTTCGGAAATTCCCCCACTTTTCGTTCTGTCATAAATTCGTCTGTGGCGCGCACTTCGTTTTAAACCTCCATCGCCATCTTGCACTCATTTCAATTGCAGTCCGTAGGTCGAGCACGTAAGATGGATGTGACGATA
This sequence comes from Ophioninae sp. A BG-2022a, assembly GCA_030523105.1. Classification (NCBI taxonomy): domain Eukaryota; kingdom Metazoa; phylum Arthropoda; class Insecta; order Hymenoptera; family Ichneumonidae; species Ophioninae sp. A BG-2022a. The sequence continues at coordinate 33,932 of JAPYZI010000282.1, read as the reverse complement.
CCATAACGAACGAAAATTGATAAATCCGTACGAAAAAAAATCATTAGCAATGGAAAATCATTCAATTTTTATGACAGAGTCTAGTATTTTATGGATCTTCGTTGTGTCGTTCCTGGTAATACGATAAAATTGTCAAATGTCATCGTATCGCATTATTTGGATACGTAATCATATTTATGATTGTCTCAAACACTTCATCCGTGATTCACTATTTTATAAATTGGTTCAAAATTCATAGAAATATAATTCTGGATACAGAAACGCTGTGCATTTTCATTTCGCGAAATAAAAATTAAAATTCTAAGACTTTATTTTATATGAAATGACTGAAAACCTTATATTTCGTTGTACAGTAATGCATAATTGCCACGTCAATGAAAAGTCAAGCATTAAAAGTGTAAGATAAAAAAATCCCGTTTGTTTCTATTCCACATTGTGATACCTTGAAAAGGAAGTAGTTACGTAAATGCACTTATCCGAATGAATGCTTTTCAAACTTTCCATCACAGATTGAGAAAAAAAGAACAAGATATTGGGGACAGAATGCAAATTGAATTTTATAAACGTTGTAATAATAATTTAAAAAATAAATATAATTATTATGTATTAAAGGATCTGTTTGCGGTCAGTCTTCTTATTCCGTTGATGTCAGCACGGCTCAGAAAACTGGGAGCTTCGCATTTTTTAATTAGCTGCATGACTTCGATTTATGCTCTGACACAGTTAATCAGTGGACCAATTATTGTAAGTTAACGATTGTATCCTGTTTATATTTTAAGCTTGCAATTTTGTATTTTGAAAATTATATTTGGGAATTAGAAATAATATTAATTATGAAGAATATTTTGTAAATTGATTTTTACATCAAAGACTCGTGAGATGTTTGATAACAATTTCAAAATTTGGGCCTAAAGTCATAATTTTGGCATAGAGCAAGAAATATATCAATTGCACAACAGCATACCCAATCACACATATTTGTATTAATATCCTTGTTCGCTTTCAGGGTAGTTGGAGTGATAGAATAGGAAGACAAAAAATTCTGACTTTCAGTCTTATCGCGGTCAGCTGCTGTTATACTTTTATAGGTCTGCTTGATTCTATAACATTAATATTGGTCTGCAGAGCTGTTTTAGGTAATTTTTTCTGCCATGGCAATTTCACGTACCGTCCTAATGAGATTTCCATTAACGCTAGGTTGTTATAACTGGTAGATAACGATAAGTAATTCATTTCATACTTTTCGTTAGGTACTGTCAAACATACTCAAGTACTCATTCGCGCCATCGTCACTGATCGAGTGCTGACCAATCAACAGACTTCGGTGTATGCCTATTTGAGAGCCGTGGCTGGTTTGAGTTTCACTCTTGGCCCAGCTATCGGCGGAAACCTTGCGGAACTTGAGCATGGATTCGCTTGTGTTAGCCTGGGCGTTGCAGCTCTTTTTTTACTCAGCAGTGGTTAGCGAACGATTTGTCACTGATTTGATATTTCTCTTAAATATTGGGAAGGCTTGTGTTCGTATTTTCTGTAATGCCTTTTCACAAGTAATTGTGTTCCAAATATTGTCGAAAATACGTTGTTTTTGATTGCCACAAGTTCCATTATTGTATTGTAGAAATGAATTGACTTATTCTTGGGCTCGTAAAATTGTTCGAACAAAAAAGAATTTTCGTTAGATTTCTATAATGCATATTTCAACAGCGTTCGCTTTGTTTTGTACGGTTTTAGTGGTGGTTCACTTCTTTCTGAAGGATGTGCCAAACTCAAAATCTGAAAAGGACCGTGCTGTATCGGCTGATGTGGAGTCGCCCAAAATTGGTGGTTCAATATTTCAAGCGATACGCGATTTGTCGAACGTCGATTGGCCGTTGTACTGGGACGTTTTTGCGTTGAAGTTCCTGATGGACTTCTCCATTGGCGCTTTCCACAATAATTATAGTTTAAGGCTGCAAGAGAAGTTCGATTTATCGCCAAAAATGGCGGGTTACACGATATCCGCACAGAGTTTCGTTGGTGTTTTGGCTGGTTTTGCGGTTGATAGGGTAAACCAGCAATTTTACCAGGATGATAGTTCCTACAAAAAGCGCAACTTGCATGGCCAAGTAATATCGATAATCGCTTATTTGGGAATCGTTGCGACACTCAGAGTCAGTATTTTTATGATGTGGTCGATGCTGCTGAAAGGCGTACACATGTTTTTGCGCATTGTCATGGCGGAAATGGCGATAAAACGTTGCCCACCGAGTCAAAAGGGTTCGATTATCGGTTCGAGTAACAGCGTTTCCAGTATAGCAAGATTGATAACACCTTTGCTTAGCGGTTACGTGGAAGATCTTTGGGGCGCGGACGGCACAAATATTCTTGCAGCAGTTGCTGCCACTCTTGGCCTTGTAGTTTCCCTGAGAATTCGAGAACAACAACGAAAATTCAGTTGACGAATCGCCTATTTTTTACTCTATGATGACTCTTGTCAATGGTGATATTAATATGTAAAAAAGTACAAAGCGATAACTATCACAGTAATATTACTGCATTCAAATGTATAGAAATGTATAGAGCAATAGCATTCTGTGTTCAGGCATGGAAACATTCCATATTTATAATGGACATTGAAGGATGTATCGTCAGAATGAAGAGCATTTTTTTTTCACGTTGCAAAAATTTCCTGTCTTTGGACCTTGGCAGTCGTTTAATTGTTCTTATGATCCTCTATGGAAATCTACACATCGAATCGGCTGAGAAAGAGGGGATAATCAAAATTTAATCGAAAGATATTTACTTTAAATTGTAATGGTGCCAATATTATTATTGTGTTTCGTGATTTGCCCATAATTGGAGGGTGATCTTTTAAATCTGAGCAATCTTTCCAGTCTTCCAAAGACAATTTTTGTGCAACAAAAAGGATATGGCTGCCAATTTATGTATTGAAGCAGCGATAATAATTGTGCAATCATTTTTGTCCGCACATGTGGCACAAAGAAGAATGTTTTAATAAAAATTATGGAAACACAGACTGTCCAACTAAATGTTTAGTCTACAACTTTTTGAATGTTTTCTTGACGAATTAGAAGATAATGAATGGCAACAATATCATACGTATATAAATAATAAATATAAGGAAATGAATTATATAATCCAAGCTTTATTATATAACTAAATTGACACATTTGGTCAAATTTTCAATACACGTATTTATATACAACAAAGTATTCAACCACATAGATTACGTGTATTGCCAATTGCCTCGTGGATGGGCAACGGTGTTCTGAAATAATTATAATTCCAATGGAGCGGCTCATAGCATGGCTGATTGCTTGGCTCTTTCTTCAAACTTCTTGTGTGCAGCTTCCATCGCTTCAAGAGCTTCACGGTCCTTCTTTTCGTTAAATTCACGTTTGACTCTTTCCCACATTTCGCGATCACTTTGTGTTTCAGGGGGAAAGTATTCACGCCGTGTTTTTATAACCCACTCCTCAAAATTCTCTGGCTGATTGAACCAATGAAACAGTACAACCGGAAATGCGATGTACGATGCCATTCTTGCAACCTCCAATTGCCAATTACCCATCTATGACAAAAGAAATGAAAAAATTCTTTTAAAATATGAAAGTTATCAAATCTGGCAAAAGGTTTTCTACAATTGATGAAAATTTGTTAATATTTATCTTCGTCCGAGCGGAATATCAATGATTTTTCTCACAGCTTCTAGGTTATGTATGATCTGATCTGTCATTCGTTACTTTCGATCAGTAAGTATACGAAAGTTCGCACGCAATTACACAAGTTGACCCAGAATGTCATTGGTACGATCCGTAAAGATAGATAATTAACGAGATGTTATCAAAAACCGGACTACCGTCGGGACATCATCAACGTCTCTAATGAGAATATTTTTACCGACCACTAGATGTTTTTACAAGTTCATGGCGATCGATCTGCAGACTTTTCCATGATCAGTTTACCTTGTTTGGAGTTACTTCTCAATCCTCGTGTATCGCGTAAAACGTTTTCAAATAAAGTTTGTAGAAGACACGATAATCGAGGAGCTTGTCCGTATTTTCAACAAAAAACATTGGACTGTGAATTACACGTTGTGCGCTTGTGCCAAACCAACCAATTCAGACGTACTACATAGAACAGGTCTTACGGCAGGCCTGAAGACAAGTATTCTGCGACCTAACTGTCGCGTGGTGGCGTAACGAGCGAACAGCTGACAGAGTGAGGCGTCGGTGAAAGGGCGGAACGAGACACCTATCTCTCTCTTATCCATTCTGGCACGAAAACATTCTTGAGCGAATAGCCTTGGATCAAAACCAACGTGCTTGATTTTTTTTTTCCTAAAAATTAATTTGTTTTGGTTGCTTAAAACGTAAAGATGTCACGAGAAGTTTATGAATACATTTATTTAAAAAAAAAAATTTCGCAAGTACAACTATCTAACTTTTAGCGCGGCAAGAAATATCGTCTTATATATTCAAACTTTTGAGTTTATATATATGTGTGTGTTTCTTATCTAAAAATATATGCCAGTAAACGACGGGAATAATTGTTTTTAGATCGAGGATGATCAAGAATTAAATAATGAAACATTTAAAAAAAGAGAAGTGCAAATTCTGGGGACCTGAACCTTCGCCCTCCGCACTTCCGCTCGTTGACGGTGCTCTTATTGCTATATGAACTAACGTTAGACCAATAACTTACAATTATATAAAACATGTGAATGGACTTCTATTTAATGCTTACTATTAAAGAATATTTTCAATTAATGAATGTTTTTTTAACGCACAGCACTATACGATTTTGCAAAAAAATATTGGCTTGTAACGTGGAACCAATGGGTGGGTGCGCGGATCGCCAGACTGTTCCAAATGAATAGTCGAAGATAACACTTAATTGACGAATTGTCGTTTATTATACAAGGAGACCTTGATCGGTACAGTATTAAGGGGGGGGTAGACTCCACGAGTGCGAGACGCGCTCCTACTCTACTGTTCGCAGCGGTTCACAGGACGTAAAGTCACCCTTGCGTGTCTCGGACTCAAAACCTCTGGTCCTCGTGGTCGATTCCAGACTGCTGACTTCTCTCCTCGCCGAGGTGTTCCTGGCCACCCTTCACGCCCCCTTCCCGTTCCACGTGGGAGTTTCCTACGGTTATCGCGGGATAGTTTTCCGCTGCTTCGATGTGGAAGGCGGAAGGGCGATTCCCTGCATTTCCCCCATAGTGATAACGACAAACCGGACCGAGGCCCAGGTTATCGCTTCGGCTGTGGGAAAAATACATAGAGCGGATAAGGACCCGTGGAGACCCTGATCCTCTATCGGAATACCCGCTTCGGGGCTTAGCGGTATTTGGGCTAGATTTCCCCGGAGCGGCATGCCTTGCAAGAAGAGGGTGCCGAGACCCATCGACCCACGTTCCGCGATGCGGTGATGTCTACCACAACGAACGAGTGGGTAGACATCCGCCGTTCGCACTTGAAGTTATCGCAGATTATTGGTTTCTTTTGCAATAACCAACATTCGTAGAGTTAATAATTATTCACCTAAATATTTTAGATTAAATCATACGATAAAAGAATTTGCGCATAATATTTTTTTTTAACATCTTCAAGCGTTTCTGACATTTTTTATCCGAGAATTCACCGTACATAATACAATGTTTCATTGTTTCGTGCGGTAGTGGAACAAAGAGAGAGCGTATAATACGTAGAAGCGGAAGCAAGACAGAATCATGTCCCCAACGCATATAGGGAAAGCCTACGAGAGGAAGCGAGAGCGACAATAACAACTGCCGTCAGCGCCGCTGATCGAGAACTACCCTTGGGGACATGTCCCCAAGAAAATTGGCGCATAAAATCCTTAAGATCTGTCCTTCTATGTACGTCTGAATTCGTTGCTTACAGTCAATACACGAAATACAGCCTTTCCAAGTCTCAAGTGACGGTAAATAAGTGATCATATAAACTATCATCATGGAGGATAAGAGTACGATGCTGGCTGTGCTGCAATTGCTTCGCAAATATAATTTCAAGGTGGGATGTCAAAATTTAATAAACTTCGATTCATAACCTCAAAAGTCAGGGAAATAACACAGACCCCGAATAAGATAGAAGCAACGATAGATAAATAGATCGTAATAAAAAACGAGCAAGTGATTTACCAATTAATTTCCGTGCAGGGTACCGAGGAAATATTCCGAAAGGAAGCCAACTTGGTGGATGTTCCGATAGACGAGAATGCACAAACGGACTCAGAAGTTAGTAGCGTTCTGTCAGCTTACAAGAGTGAAGGTGATCCTGCTCTGTATGAAAAAGCATACAGCGAACTGAAGAAATTTGTCGAGAGTTCCCTGGACATTTACAAGGTATCTTTTCGTAAAGACCGGCTTACACTATACGGAGTATCGATAGCTCCTCATTGTCAAATTTTCTTGCTCTAGATTGTACAAGTGTCTAGTAATATGGGAATACTTCCGTATTAAAACTGATTATTGTTACGACGCTGAGGATTATCCATTACAGGCGCACTTATTAGCACGATACAATTAACAATTTTGATGGTCATGAAAAATTGTCTTGATAGAAACGTTAAGGTAAAGCAAATATCGATTACAATTTGTAGCATGAGCTGGGTACGATACTCTATCCGGTTTTGGTGCATATGTACTTGGAACTGGTTTACAACAATCATTCAAAAGAAGCCGCCCAATTGGTGGAGAAGTTCAGCAGTAACTTGGAACAGTATTGTCAGGGAGATCTAAAGAGACTGTCCAACGTGACAACGCGGGAACAAATGGCAGGCAATGAACTCACCGACACATTCAAGTATGTCGTTAATTACTGAAATCCATGATTAAGGGTGTTTTCATTTTTAGTCCTGATTGACGAAGGGAATCGACATGTCGCACTAAATTTTATTTTCAGATCCAATCAATTTATCATAAGAATTTCGAGAGATACACTCTCGATACTCAAGCGACATTTGCAGGAAAAGAAACACAGCGTCCTCCTCAACATTATACAGGAACATTTGTACTTTGACATGTACGAGGGTGTGGCCAGGAACAAGCAACAGATCGAGGCAACTTCGGGAGCAACAGTCGGAGAGGCGACCAGACAGGGTCCGTAACCAAGATAAAAACAGCTAAATGATCGTAACGATTAACCAGAGAACCATAGTGACACGGATTTTTTGGTGATTCAGACAACAAAACGAAGGTGTACTACGGGTTATTGAAGGAGCCGGATATCCAATGCGCGGCACCTGCGGAGGAAGAGGAGGATGATACGGGTGGCGGGGAAGGCGGTGACAAGCCCAAAAAGAAGAAAGCCAAAAAAGATCCTCTGTTCTCGAAGAAAACAAAATCGGATCCTAACGCACCTCCCGTTGGAAGGATGCCCCTTCCGAATCTGTTAGTTCCTTTGTTTCTGGTACAATGCAAGTTTTTCAGAGTTCGTTTCAATGATGAAATATTCAGCATTCCGCAAAGTATGGATCCACGATATACTTCTCTTTCCTTCTGCGTACCGTTTCCGCTTACTCGTTTTATGGTAAACAATTTTTGCATTAACTATGCACATTCAGAAAGGATGCTGACAAACTAGAAAAAGTCAAAGCTCTGAGGGAAGCATCCAAGAGGGTGGTAGTCGGTCCCGATGTACTTCCATCGATCTGCTTCTACACTCTCCTCAACGCTGCCCAAACGTGAGTTACCCTTTTTCAGATTTGACACAAACACGATCGTTTAAGATGGTCGAGAGGTGAACAATTTTTGCGGAAAAATTTTAGCGCTACGGCTGCCGAAGTAGCGGAAGACTCCAGTATACTGGCCGTGGGCTTTTCCGATTCTACAATCAAAGTTTGGAGCTTGGTACCCCAAAAACTGAGGCTCATGAAAACGGGAGAGCAATTGGCGGATATTGATCGAGATGCCGGTACGATTATTATTCTCTTGTGAATAAAAAAACCTATCGACGGCAATCCTGCATGCGATACGCAATGCGAATTAATGAATCTTTAATCAATTGCGTATAATTTGGAATTAAGACATTGAACGGAATAAAGTGAAAAACGAGAAAATGTATTTGATAATCTTTGAATTATCAAATATTTTTGAATTATCAACATCATTTTGATTGAGGTTGTTTTTATTTACCGTAATTATTATTTAGACGACGTACTGGTCAGAATGATGGACGATCGAACTGCAGAAACCTCGAGAACATTGTACGGTCATAACGGTCCAGTTTACAGCCTATCTTTCAGTCCAGATAGGAATTTATTACTCTCTTCCTCTGAAGACATGACACGTGAGTACTTGAATAAAATTTTATGGCAATAAAAGAAAGGTAATGTGAAAAAAAGTAACGTACGAACTCCCCGAATGAAAATCTTGAATTTCCAGTGCGTCTGTGGTCCCTTCATACGTGGACCTGCGTCGTTTGTTACAAGGGACATTTGTATCCCGTTTGGTCCGTGAGATTTTCACCGCATGGCTATTACTTTGCCACGGGCTCCCACGACAAAACTGCTAGGCTTTGGGTTACCGATTCACATCAACCTTTACGGATATTCGCCGGCCATTATTCAGACGTCGATGTAAGTAGTTTGCCATTTCCGTTTGTTGTATTATCTATCTTATTTAAATTTTAAGGTTAACGAGGCATTAAAATAACGTGGCAGTTCAGGTTTCAAGTTTCAGTTATTTATTTTAATTTTTGATACAAATGAAATCGGTATTTAAAGAAATTTGAACACAAACCGTGTTACAAATCTCGCGTAAAAATTAGATACCCTTTGAGGGCGCCACAATATTTTATTCACTTGAGGAGATGGCGATGCGATATTTATTCGTATAAGTAAATATTACGACTATTTATTTTAACTAAAGATGGTACAATTACGTTCTTCACTCAATAGGTTGTACAATTTCATCCAAACTCAAACTACATAGCTTCCGGCTCGAGCGACATGACGGTGAGATTATGGGACTGCGTAACCGGAAATCAAGTGCGGCTTATGACTGGCCACAAAGCGCCTATATTCTCGCTCGCGTTTTCGGCCGAAGGTCGGTTTCTCGCGTCTGCCGGAGCTGACAATCGGGTGTTACTTTGGGATCTCGCGCACGGACATCTCGTCGCCGCGTTGTCCAGCCACGAGAGCACTATTCATTGTCTTTCGTTCAGTAGAGATGGCAATATTCTAGTCTCTGGTAAGCGTTCCATACGAATGGATCAAGGATCGTCGAGCTTGCTTGGTTTTGTTGGGTTCCACCCAAGAATGTCAATCGATACCGACTTTTTACAGACCCATAAATGTCGTTGTCAATTAGTAAGTAGTAAATGATACCGAGTTTAATATTCTTTTTCTGGTAATTGATGCATTGGAATTCATAGAAAAGTCGAAATTATACATTCATTGGACGTATTCGCGTTTGAAAAGATCAGCCTATTTTAACATTCATGAATGAAACGGTAAGCCCTCGACAAATTAAGATTTCTCTGTTTTCTGAAATTCTTTAATTTCGCGTAATTGTTAGTACACGCAAATGCATTAGTCAACTTATTACCATTAATATTGTACATAATTATCGATTGTTTGGATCGTCACGTATATCGAATTACGAATGATATCAGCTGAATAAATATTTGACTCTCTTAAATTAATTCAACGACTGTCTTACTCTTTCAGCCTCATTGGATTGTTCCATCAAGCTCTGGGACTTTACAAAACTAGCGGATGAGATGGGTCTCGAAGACGTGAACGTCTCCCACAATCCGGACGTTAAGACTTCCACCGAAGCGTATCTTCTACGTTCGTTTCCGACGAAAAATTCGCCGATATTGGCGCTACACTTTTCCCGAAGAAATCTTTTGCTTGCCGTTGGTATGTTCGACTCGTCGTGAACAGCGACGAAAGAACCGGAGAAGCTAATTGATCACCAGAAATCATTGTCAATAACGAGTGCGTGGGGCGCACACATAAAAAAAGCACTTGTATCATTCGTTCGTGTACATTATACAAGAATACAAACATTTTTTTAAACTATGTGAATTTTTTAATGACACGAAGGAGTTTGGTAGATTAAGAAATTTCAAACATCGAATCATGTGGTAGTTCGCAAAGCTGCCACAGCGCGGATGCAGAACCGCGAATCTTTGAACGGAATATACACGCAAGTATGTATATATATGCTAGGTAGTAACTTCCATAGATGCGTGGTTGTATCAAAATAATGGAAAGCTTCCCGCTTCATCCCCGAACGCGTTAATTTAGCGCGATACGGGAGGGAGAACGATTTATGGATCGATACGATTGAACGAAAGTGGGCTCGTCTACGTGTGCAGAGAGCTATACAGTGCTTCATAATAGACTTGCGTAATGGCGTTTGATCGTATCGTAGCAGAAGGCAACATTCGTCAATAAGAGCGACTCCCTCTACTAGGCAAGGTTTTAAAGCCGGTAAGACGCGATAGTTCGCGAATCGTTGCGGCGGAGAGAAAAAAATAATAAAAAGGCAATAAAATGAAAAAATGTCGCGCATGAAAGGAAGTGAAACCTTTCGATTTCGCGCTCCGAATCGACGATAGAGAACTAGTTTTCACTCGGGCGTTACCTTTTCACTCGCGCGCCCGTGGTCGATTATTTCTCCACGATGGACGAAAACTACATAAGGTTAGGTAAGTCGCAACGAAAAAATGATAATGCTTTCATTTGAAATTTTATCCCAAATTGTTATTTTTGTCTCGCACTCGAAATGTTATTTTGGAACAACAACGATGACTAAATCAGAGCGTAAAAAGCAATTGCTTGATCAAACTTTCGTTCGTAGAAAATTACGAGATGTTGAGAGCCGATTATGACTTTGAGGCGACTTTCGCGAGGACTATGGGATTTCGTAAAAACGATCACTTCATTCTTCATCAGACCAATGCGAAGCAGAGAAATTGGTGGCAAGTGATCAACTGCAATGGCCAGATGGGCTATGTTCCATCGAATTATGTCAGCACAGTAAAGGTGTGTAGTTCAAGGGCAAAGCAAAGAGGGTCTATTATCAGTATGCATCTTTTATGCATATTATACGAGGGTGGCAACTTAATAATTGTGTTTTTTAATTGCTTATATCAACTGCACGTTGTGAGCTGTAGTCTTGATCTTTATCAATAGCGTAATGTAGCAATCTCCTGGGATTGTTATTCTTTAAAACATCTATATAAGATATATAATGGATCCGGCGACTTGCTAAAGAATTCTTTATTTAAAGTAAGTTTTAATGCGTCTGTAAAGACATTGTGATATTTCAGAATACAATGAGAAAGCAAATAATGAAACATTTGTTACAGAATTTCAGTATTACTGATTATAACCTATTCAAATCATGTTGGCTCCTTCATCCAGGTGTCCTAAGCAACTTTACCAATCTGTATCCAATATGCTCTACTCTAATAAAGTTGATAACCGAAGAAAGTCTCACCTAAAAGGTTGGCAATCGTTCGATATCGTTAGAAATTTACAATGCGCGTATTTGAAATAAATTTTTGAGAATTTCATATTTTAGGTAAGCTGGCATACACTTGTATTCATTATGTTATTAATACGAGTACAAGCATCGCTTTGTTTCAGAGCAGGCCGGGTTCAAAACTTATTTTTCTCATCGATTCATTAGGAATGTTAAGGTTTCGGTATTCCAGGCCTGAAACAATCGCATATCGTAAAGAAATAATAAATAATGCAATGTTAGGTCGAGCCTCAGTTCCTGATCAACTTTCTGGACGAGTGTATAGACAAGCTCAGGACAGTGGATGAGAATGCTCCGAAGTCATCGAGCGCGGATAAACAAGATCTTTTGCAGAGGCTAGTGGAGAAGAGACGCCAGGCAGAGCTTGGCAGAAAGCCAAAAAGACAAGCGCCGGTGCCAACGAACTTTGGTAAATCACCGGCCATCGAAGAGAAACCTTCCGATACAAAGTCCGAACATCACAAGACGGACGCTAGGTCATCTCCGAGTCACACAACTGTTAAAACTGTGGTGAACCACGAGAGCGATCCGGTCGAACCGAAACTTCAACAGAAACAACAACCGATATCAAACTCCAAACATAGTTCGAATGAGAATAGATCGCGACAGGCGCCACGTCAGACTTCCTCGGAAACGACAAAGCCTGCGCGAGCGAAGGTTGAGGATACTCGGGAGAGTCCATCGCGTCCCGACGTTCGGCAAAGTCCCGACACATCACCGGTGAAGTGTAGTTCCTCGTGGGAGATCGATTCGAGGGCTGCTTATCATTTGCTCGATGAAGTACGACGGAACACCGAGCTGAGCTACGAAATGTCAAAATTAGCCGTTCAAGTGGTAGTCTCGGGTCTTCGACAATTGTTCCCTAATGGCACGGGTCGATACTTCGATTCGGTGCTCCAACAATTGGAAACACCTATACCCATGTCGAATTTACGGATCGAAGAGACTTATGACGCGAACAGATTGAAAGTCATTTTCACCGAACTGACTTCTTGCAAAGAGGACGCGCAACAGCGCAGCTGGATGCTTTACGAGGACGAGGCCATTATCGTCGAGTATATCAAAGAACTCACCTCCATTCTTGTTAGTATGCGTTTTTCTAAATTTCCATCGTTCTTTCGTACGCGATTTGGACTTTCGCGGACCCATTCCCTCTCACTTTTATCACTTCACTGCTTCCAGTTCCTGAGATACCTCCTCGGAGTGTTGTCCACAGTCACTTGTTTCCTAATGCACCACTGTATCGCTTTTGCACGAGGGCACGGGGAAACTGTGGAATACCTAAGCCGATGCGGTCCGCTAAATTTTTACTGAGTTTCAGTTGTGTCGAAATTGAAAACTCGGTTAAATCGTATCACGCGCGGTAGTCGGCGCGCAAGCCAGTGCGCGGCTAAGCGGTCACCGATCCATGTATTGAAGCAGGCTTAACGTTGCCCGGGAGATCGCCACTGCCGCACACCGACCGCGCGCGTCAACTACTATCGGTTGTTAGTATCGTAATTTCATTATTTCACATTCTCCATCAACTGATTTCGGATTGTCGTCCGCCAGGTAGATATTCTTAAACCAACGACAGTGTTTACAATCAACTGTGAACGTACATCCAATTTTTGTTCGACATTGCCCAAATGTACACCTTTGTTCCCAAAGACGAATGCAGATGCGAATGTAACGAGACACGCGCTGCGTCAGGATCAGTACAGCGGAATAACAACGCTGATACAGTATTATCAGATGGAGGCAAGATGGACGATCAGGCAACTTCTTCTTCAATCATTTGGCGTCATGTGCAGCTTGGATCCAATCGTGCTCACTATAATGCTCAATAGTATTTTGCCAATGGAGCTGGCGAGGTAAAACATCACCCTTGCAATCGTCAAGAGAGAGACAATGAGTTTCTCCATAATCTGAAATCTCTGATGCATGCCTCGGTTGAACGCGCATAGTTTCTGTCCTTGATTAAACATTTTGCCGTTTAAAACAGGGATATGAGAAGTAATCCCAGGAACGTACCGAAGCTCAATTATTCCTCGCTGCTGCTCACAATGATTTTCTCAATGGGTGAAGCGATGCCTGTAACGCACTTAGGTGAGTCAAGACATCGAATTTGCAACCATCAAATCTCCGATGCTCGACTTTTTCTAATAAAATACGACGGTTTCATTTTCTAGAGCAATTGGGCCCGGACTTCATATCCTTCCTCTTGGATCTCATAGAAAATCCACCGGACACGGATCTCGAAGACCAAGTGCCCGATCTCTTTCTGAATCTTATTTTATCGTACAATCTACAATTCACTACATCGGAAAATGTAGTTTTGAAAGCTCTCAGGGAATCGACATCGGCAACGACTTTTACGGAGAAAATATTGTTCCTCCTTAACAGAGAGGGTAAGCCCATTTTTGTGCAATGTTTGCACTTTTATGAACGCGATCCTCATCCCGTCAACCGCGCAACAAATTCTGGATTAATACCATTCAGGCTTACCTTATTCACTCGTTCAATTCACGTCTGAAATTGGTTACATTACGAAGAAAAGTTTGAATCGTTTGGAGAATACGAGATAACAATTTTCATAGAGGATCCTGTCAGGATATTCGACCACGAGCCAGCACCGCCGCACTCCGTATTGAAGCTCTTCATTGACCTCTTCAGCAACGAGTTCACGGCCTCTCTGTTTTACACGAACGATCTTAAAGTTCTCATCGACATCATACTTCGGGCACTTTTCGATATTGCCCCCGGAGACAGGGTAAAATAATATCACCGACTCTTTACGCATGTTCTCGATTTTTTTCACTCCTACGAAACTGTATATCAGTCGTCTCTCTTGACAATAGAGGAGAAGTTATTTGGAACTTTGCCGTCGAGTTTTGCACACATCCAGATACGACGAGCATAGACATCGATCCGGAGATTTGCTCAAGTGTTTTACGAGGTTCGTACGCTCATTTACTTTTCGAAAATTAACGATTTACCAGGTATGTATGAAAAATAATACCATTTTCATTGGTATAATTGTCATCAATTGTTCATAGATATTCCGATTATTTGAATCCTCAAATGAGTTACGTCAAAGTTCTTCATTTCTGATAACGACTTTCCCCAGGATATTTTGCGAGGAATCATCACAGAGTCAGGAAGATCAAAAACTCGTTCGCGAAATCAGCAACGAATTTCCGAACATCTTCATGATGTGACAGTTGCTGTCGGGCGCCTCGGTAGGGGCCCTCGATTACGATGACGATGACTTCCAGACTCTCGTGTAGAAAATTAAGAAGAAACAGCGTGGAATGGAAAAGCGCACCAATGCCCATTTTTCATTGCACTCATCTGTCGCGTCATCCTTTTCAGTGCGTTCGTATTGTTTTCCAATATTTATTCTTCTCAAAATTAACTTCTGAGATATTTCCCCGACGCTGTACACTTCGATCACAAAGCGATAGTTAATTTAATCGTATACGATTATCAAGTATACGAGTGATGAAAATGATATTAGTTTCAATATATCTTTTCTTTTTACGTTTCTATTAATTCTATAACTTTTCGCATTGTGTTTTTTTTTACAAAAATTGTTGCCATTACAAATTCAACGGTCCATAATTCGGGTCGAGCTATAGTTGACGATCGCATTTTCGGTGTAGAAGAAATGAAAAAAAAAAACAGACGTGAAATACAAGCCTGACTTTTCAGTCACAGAGAACAATGAACTTTGAAAGATTCTGTTCCCTCGTGAAGAGATACTACGAGTACGTACGTGCAAAATCTACTCTAGTCGGCGTAATAATCGCTGTATGAAAACGCGACGAGCGCTGTAAGTCGCGTATAATCGTTACTAAAGAAATTCTATTTAAATCGAATTAAATATATGTAGAATTTTGTAGAGTTCGGTCTTGAAAAATCTTTTGATTAAACATAGACAGGCATCTACGTATTTCTGCGTGTGCCATACGGATTTGTCCCGTCGATGAGAAAGATGTAAAAAAGACATTCTTCCGACTCGCCGAACGGTCAATTTATATCGAAAATTCTTATCGTGTACGTACTTTCCTAAAAAATGAGATTCCGACGAGTTCGAGCGGTTAGGGCTTGCATAAATCGCACAAAAATTGGAATATCGAGTCGTAGGTGAAAAAGGGAAAGTATTAATCAAACAATCGATGAAAAAAAATTCCTTAGGGCGTATTTATTCGATTTTTCGTAAATATTTTTCTAAATGTGTAAAATAAAATGATTTTATTTTATTTTTTCTAATAATTGCGTCGTATAGCGAAGCACTCGGAATCTCATAGCGTGTACTCGAATGGGAATGTACATGAAAGATCGTTAAAACTGTACTCATCTAGTCGAGGAGATCTGTGAAGATATATACATATATATATATTTAAAAATATATATATATACATAAATAATCTATCATCGTGATGCACCGTTATGTTTGCGATTATGTCAATTATGGAGAGGATTATAAGTCTAAAGAATTATTGTGATTCTGATAGGACGGTTGATAGCGAATAAAGCATTTGTAATAAAAATGAAAAGATACGATCTTTTTCAATGAGTTTTATTAATAACAATAAATACTGTCCCTGGAAATCTCGCAGGCACCGTTTGTGCGATAGTTCAGTGTTTTCTATGAAATAACAAAAAAGTAATGTGCGTACGAAAGGATAGTATGTTTTATATCATAGCAGCCGGAACAATGAAAAATATATATAATTATGTATATAATTATTATCGTCAATGATCGATCAGCGATCTTGAAAAATTCCGAAAGTATTCTCGGTTTGTCTCTACGTGTTTGAGACGCGTCATGATGCGAACAATTTTCTTCATCGTTCGGATCGATGTTTGATACATTCAAATGGTTCTATTAACGTAACTTTGGCACAGATATTTTTTTTTCTTATTGACACGACGTTTACTTGGGCTGTGGCGTCTGATTATTCTCCGGTCATCATTTCCATGAACTCTGAAACGAACGAATTAGTTTTTGATAAGCATACAACGCGAAGCATTGCGGCGGCGCGAAGAAAAAAAAAGAAGGACATTTTAAAAAAATATTTACTTCGAGTAAATATATAAAAGGATGGTCCGATTAGCCGCGTAACCGCAAGTGAGGAATGAACATCGCGCAACAGTTTCGAGAGCGAGATTCGAAAGCTTTTTGTTTGACTCGGCTCGCGTAAAAATAGCATTGGTGCGTACGTGTTGATCGCTCCAGTTCTCGCTCTCATTCTCTTTCCGCTCGTGTGACGTATAAATAAATTGCTGACAATTCGAGAGGGCGGATCCCGTACGCGAAATCGAGTTGAAGAAAAGCGAGAATTATTTCGTCCCGTTGCCACAATGGAGTATAAAAAATCAAAGAAACGTTCGAGTCTTCGTGGCTACGTGAATATGTGTTTTTGAATATATTTAAAGATTGATGTATGTAAATTATATTAATACGTTGAAGATTAAGTCGAATTTAGAAATATTCCAAAGATTCTCAATAAACGTAGTCGTTTGCGTCGAAATATTCTTCCAAAAGAGTCGATGTCTCTGACGGAAAACCTACATCCCCAAAATTAAGTGAACAATACGAAACGATGGGGGAGATTTTGTCGAGAAAAAAAGCAATTTACCGTCGAAGTCGACCGTTCCCGATCCATCGGAGTCGATTTCCTCGATCATCATGTCAAGTTCCTCGTCCGTCAGCTGGTCGTCGAGTTCTCTAAGAATCTCTCTCAAACACGTCGTAGGGATGTATCCGTTACCTGCGAAAAATGATAAATTGATATTCAAATCGCCCAAGCATCGATCTTTCAAAATTTGATGCCTTCGCGAAAGATCGAATATTGTTATATTAAGAGTGGCCCCGGTAAATTGGTCCTATTTCAGGCGACTTTGTTTCTCTCGTGCGTACGCTGTGCAGATCGGAGCTACTAGCAGGGGTCTATAAAACTGGGCGGGCGGACTTGGTGTCGCAAGAATTTCGAAGCGGTCGCGCTTAACCACGGGGAGGAAATTAGTCGCGAGGCAGTAGAAACGATCCGTGTTGGCCAGCCGAGAACGCTCGCGTACCTTCGAGCATTACTCAGAAGCTTTCCCGAGCTTCCAATGAATGCATATGAGCTCTTTGAAACCTCCCGAGTCTCCGACTGACCGTAAAATAACAACCAATCGATTTATTTCTGGTATGAAAAAAAATCAGAGTTACGTATCGAATTAAAATTAATGTATCGAATGTATTGATATTGTTGATATTATTCCGTTTTGGTTTCACGTGATCGTCGGAGATTCTTCGAGATCGCGCGTTTCTTGGTCTTTGACACGAGAGGGAGAAAATAACTATAATGTTCGTGCGTCAGTCGAGGTTTGAGAGGTGTTCCACCGTTTGTCGCGATGAGCGACACTTCCCAATCAGAGCTCGAGAATTTGGTCGAGGAGGAAAGTGACGCGCTGTTGCGCGTTCGAGCAGGTGGCTCGTGTCATATTTGGCACTGGTAGATTTTTGGATCTCGAGCTCGAAGACAAATCGATATTTCGCGGCTCGTGTCAACGAAGACGAAATAGTTTTGCTACGTCGAGAAGCATTTCGTAGATGTTAAGTGGACCCTCGGCCCGCCTCGTCGCCAACTCGGTCGAAATTCGTAGGATCCTTCGTACGAATTCGATCAAAGTTGCCGTGTAAATACCGCTTGTGTTCGAAGGCATTTCCAAGTGAATCAGGCGTGTAAAAAGATCACGAGACGACTTTTCCGTGAAAATTTCCAAAAGGCTAAACACCACCGCTACGCGGAAATCTTAAGTATTTTCCTTTTCGCAAGTTTTTGTCGACCGAAAACTTGCGAAAAGGAAAATAGCGGTTTTTTAAAATAGTTTCGACACGAAACGTATAGGCAGTTCAGCTCGAAAGTGTCATTTATAATCATTTCTACGGGCCGAAATTTTTTATCGTGGAGCAGTTCAAACGTGGGCATAAAAAGAAATGCAATTTTCTTAGTGATTTCGAAAAATGATGTTACTCAGTGTCGCCTTATTGCATCATTAGCTCCCGGATACGAATAATTTAAATAAAAATATTGTATGTTTATGAAAATTCGCATTACTGAGCGGCGTGGATTATCAATTTAAGCGGGAAAATCTATCCCGGAACGTAATAAACTCCTTACAACAGTGTTGACCATGCAACAGTTCAATCATGCAACGTGCACCAACGAATTCAGACGTACGTCTGAATTCGTACGTAGCATATTTATTCGTGACGAATAAATTATAATCTCCGGCTGCCTGATGAATAAATAACTGTTATTATCCACAGGACGAAATACGGTTATGTAAGAGAATAAAATATCGGTCCGATCGTAAATCTATTTGTGCGATCGTAAAGTCTTTTGAGGTAATGCGACGATACTTTTTTTTTTCTAGTTTCTGCAATTGTGGATAAAGGAGGTGGCTCATACGCGAAGATTCGCCAGGGAACGAACGCGTGTGCGTTACGAGCTCTTACTCCGTTCGTACTCCGCTCGTAAGTTATGAAATGCAAAGTTGGCCACTTGCCGCCAACGAAATTGCCTACAAAGCACCGTTTCTCTCAAAATTTTAACTGCAACTCTCTTTCATTTTTCCGGATGATGTACGCGGGTGACATATATATATATATATATATATATATATATATATATATATATACCGAGAAATTTGGAACCTGTTATATTTATGCAGCGGCGGACTAGCCATTCGGCAGGAGCAAACGGTACGGGCTCCGTAGCATTAATAAGGATATGCAAACGCTCAAGAACTTTTTCACATTTGGGAAGAACGACACTGGCGAACATTGTGAGTTCATAAAACCACAGTTTCAAAGCTTCGTGTTTTTTCAACTGCAGATATAATCAGTTGTTTAGCCGATTTAGTTTTTCCAAATGCTGTTGTTAAGCATTGACAATATTTGGAGTTCTCTTCGCAATCTTGTCTTCCGTGAAAGATTTTAAACGCTGAAGTATTCCAAAGACGTCCGTGTGTTTATAACGTGGAATGTTGAAGTATTTCAAAACCTGATGGCACTGGTTATCTCGTCCGGCGCGATTTTTCGTACAATATTGAATAATGACTCGTACAATGTTCTTCGTATTACCTTCTTTGTCGTAGAGCCTGAACGCTTCCCGCAATTCTTTTTCCAGAGCTTCCGCGTCCTCCTCGACGATGAACTTCGCCGCAAGCGTGACGAACTCCTCGAATTCCAAACGGCCGGATTCTATAACAGTTTCACAAGAGCGTTACGAATCCAGACCTGTATAACTTCACTGGTCGACGCAACGAAGAATTCGATAAATGCAGAAAGATCATTCCGAGGTCTTTGATTTGCCGATAAGCTGATCCCGGTCCAGGCTGGCTCGTGCGTATTTAAGGTATGAAGATTAAAGACGATTCACTTACTGTCAGCGTCGACCTCGTCTATGAGCTCGTCGAGAATCTTTTTGTTGAACGGCTGTCCCATCAGTCTGAGAATATCAGCTACCATGTCGGTGGGGATACTTCCGCTCTTTTCTCTGTCGAAACTGTCGAACGCCTTGCGCAGAACTATCGCCGAAAAACAGAGCGACGAGAGTTCACCAAAGAGTAAAAAAAAAAGAAGAAATCCTTGAGGTCGTCGCAACCCGATACGGACGATTTCAAATATTTCTTCATGTTGCGGAAAAGCATGTTTTTCAGGCTCGAAAAAAGATCGCGATTGAAAAATGGACGAAGGAAATCCCAGGAGCAATAATTTTGAAACAAAAATTGACCCACTCTACTCGGATCCACTCTAATTTCTAGCCAGTCCACAATAAATTCGAGCGAATAAAATTGCAGAGTATATCCATAATGGATTTCAGAAATATCGCGTATTTCGAGAGTGACTTTATCGCGGCTGACACGAGCATCGTAGAAAGCGAGAAAGAGAGATAGAGAGAGAGAGAGAGAGAGAGAGAGAGAAAGAGAGAGAGACGAGGAGTGTCGTCGCCAATGCCGGTTCGGATTTAGATCGGATGTTAATGCCCTTCTTCCATTCCCTCTCGTACGAGGTTCTGGCGCTAAGCTTATTTGGCTCGAGTCGACTATCTCTCTTGAACCGATTCACCTGATTTATTCAGGATCCAACCGCCCTCCGACGCCCCCGTCGAACGCTCACGAGACGTACTTTATTCCTCCATTTAGATATACGAAGCAATCTCAACTACGTTTGACAAGCGCCGATAAAAATGTCGAAAAAAGGGTTACGAGATTCAAAAAGGATTTATATTGTTCGTTACGAGACGATACTCTATTTTTATCATAAGAAATCGATCGATTAATCGTGTTACGAGTTCCCTTTTATAGATGAGCTACCGTCGGAATGGATCTCGATTTCTACACTCCCACCATCCCTCTCTACCGTTTTTCTCTCTTTCTCTATACTTAGGTCGAAGCAGCCGCTGACTATCGAATCAAACGTAAATAAACCCCAGAGAGCCCGAGAAAAGAGGGATGATTCGAAACACCGGAAAGCGAAGCTTTTTTTAATACTCACAAATTGACGATCAATGAAAAAAAAGTGCGGTCTGTTGTAACAAATTGAGAAAGTTGATAACGATATTTCGGCTGGGAGGGAAGAGACGTCGAGATAAATAAAAAAAAGTAACGTTGGTAGTCTTGATGAATAAATTCCCCGAGTCTCAACGACCGATAAATAATTATTGAACGCGACAAAAGGTACAGGGAAAAAAATCATATCGCAGTGTGGAGAGATCGTTGCTCTCGAGCTCTCCAGCAGAGGGAAGATTGCACGTTCGATTTTCGTCGACACATTTAGACACTCCTCGGTTTGGAACACTTTGCAATTCAAGAAACTTCGAACTCTTTCGTAAATCGTATTGTCAGATTTAGAATTTGGAATTCCGCTCGAACGATGCGAGAGGTGATTGTAGCGATGTTCTCGTCGAAAACACGGCAATAATCACTCGTCGAAAACAAAAACGCACGGGGTAACGTTCGACTGGGAATCGTAGAGAAAGAACGAATATATATCGTCTTGCTGTGCAAAAGCGTTAATTTCGGAAATTACTCAAAGGATTTTATACTTTTTTTCAAGAAAAGATAAAGCGTATCTGGGAGAAGATTTATGCGAGTTTACAACATTCTTCCCTTAAGGGCGTAAAATAGAGAATGTATGTATCAAACCCGCCTTTTTTTTACTTAAATGCGCGAACGTTTAGTTTTGTGGTTAGAAATTCCAAAAAATGAATCTCCGACGAGGTTAAATGCCATTGACAAATTAAAATAGTGAGAAGTAATGACATAACGAGAACGAGAACTTACCGGCAATTTGCTCTGGGGGCAGCTCGTCGGCCTGCGAATAAATTCAAGTTTTTTGTTTTTCGTATTAGACATTAATGGAAAAGAAGATCCATCCGGCAAAGCAGCGAACACCGATAGGCCGAATTACACTTTTAGCTTGTGCAGCTTTACGTACATCGATTGCCAATTGATTCATTCTTCAAGTATTTAGACAGAAAAAGAGATAGATAGATAGAGAGAGAGAGAGAGAGAGAGAGATGGAAATAAAAAGAGAGAGACAGAGACGGAGAGTGATAGATAGAGCGAGATACAGCGACAGAGATGCAAACGGTCGTTGAACCTCGGAAATAAATTTTGCGTTTCATCGTTTCCGGGACGAGTTCGAGACGAGTCCATCGTACTCCGATGAAATTTTTTACGAATTTTGAATGTTCTCGGTATTGCCGGAAGAGCGTTTGAACTCGCGGCTTGAGTATCAACGCCGCTGTAGCTTCTGAACCGAGTCAGACCTTTCACCGTCATAACTTGTGAGAGTGTACATTTTATTTTACTTTTTCTACATTTCTACAGTCGTCATGAACTTGGTAAACGCGCACCCTTTCTACAAATCCGTAATTTCATCGCTCGTATACATACGTATGTTCTCCGCGCGACACATTCTCGCGTTACTTCCGGGAAGCTAAATCCGGTCGAACCTTATACGAAACACCGGCAATCGTTCTTTCTTTTTTTACTTCACTGTTGGCCGTAGCACTACGTGTTACAAAGAAGACACGTGTAACAAATAACGAGTACGGATATTCGGAATACAAAAAAGGGAAGAAATAAAAAGTGCCGTGAAAAATGGCGATTCCTCGCACGAAATTTCGAGTGTGAAAGAATCACGAAAAACGTTTGAGTCTTGTTACGAAGTATAACGATAAAGTGGTGAAGGAAGTTTGGAAAAGTGATAAAAACGTGAGAAGAAAAATGAGAAAAAAAAGACAAAGCGAGAGAGAGAGAGACGTATATGTAACGTGTGTGTTTACCAGGGCGACGACTTACAAGATCATCATCAATGGAACATACCATGTTGGCGGTTGTCACGTGTATTACAAAAAGATTACACTGATCGTGGAAGTTTTTCCAACTTTTATATCCTAACGAAAACGAAAGAAAAGAAGAAAACAACAACAACAACGAGAACAACGTGGAACCCCCAACTGGACGTTTCTCGAGGCTTCGAAGCGGTTTATCTTGATTTTAAGGTGGACCGAGGATGGACCAGGATGTTTCGGATACTGGCGGTGCGCGGCCAAGTTCCTTCGGTAATATTCTCCCGGCGACGATACAGCGGTTGCGCACGTACCTTCGTCCCTTTCCCGTCTATTCGCAGGCCCCTGGCCCTCCGTACCGTGGAAAGCCCCTGCCTCACCCCTGGAAAGCTCTCGTGTAGTATAGATCGAGACTAAATGGCGTATCGCGGCTCATCCCACTCTCGCTCAATCTCCAGCCAATCCCCGAGCTAGTTCGCGTTTAAAACCACAGCTTGAATTTACCGAGACGCGCAGAGAAGAGCG
Source organism: Ophioninae sp. A BG-2022a (assembly GCA_030523105.1). Classification (NCBI taxonomy): domain Eukaryota; kingdom Metazoa; phylum Arthropoda; class Insecta; order Hymenoptera; family Ichneumonidae; species Ophioninae sp. A BG-2022a. The sequence goes on along the minus strand of JAPYZI010000282.1, from coordinate 10,547 downwards.
GGAGAGCTTTCGCTTGCGCTATTCTCGGACTCTGAGGATTCGCCGGCGGAGGAGGGACCGGAAGAAAGAAAAAGAAGAAACTTTGAGTAAGGGGAGCTCGAACGGTCGTGGGCTAAGGGTGCCTCTTCACCAAAGCGAAGTCGAGACGAGTCAAGCCAGGAAAAAACCAACGGAATCTCCACGCTCGGCATCGTTCAAAATGAATTCAGCGGTTGATCGCTTGATTTTTCCTAAATTCGTTACAGTGGACGGACACCCCGATGCTTTCGTTTTTTTTTGCCCGTGCCGGTAACGGAAATTCAGACGCCCGATGTCTTCGACGCAATTGCATCGAAATCGTTGCAATTCTCATACCGCTCATACTTTAGAATGATCTTTTGTAGTATTTCAATGATGACGTTCCGATACAAAAATACGAGACGAACATACGCAGCCCAATTTTATGTTCGTGACATTTTTCAATCGAGATAAACTGGGCTTTATTAATGATACGATTCGATTTCAATATCCGATAAGTGGACTGGAATTTATGATTCCTTTACACATTTTACAATTACTCTGGATATTTTCTCAAAAATTGATCATTGATTAGAGCGTAGTAAAAAAAGTAAAAATAGAATATTAAAGGCATAAATATATTTAAAAATTGCAAATTAAATATCAAAACGTTAACGAAAAAATGAAAGATCTTAAAGACAGCAAAGCCATTAGTAAAAAATATATTTGACTAAAGTGCTAATAAAAGGCGTCGGCGAGTTTGAAATAGACATCAGATGTTTGGAAAGACTTTTGAGTTTCCGTCAAATTGACAGACATTTTTCGAAATTTTCATCAAATTGTTTCGTTCCCGAGGTTTGGTTCCCGTAAATTTCCAAGAGTTTCGCGTATTTTCATTCTTGAATCGTCGGAGCGACGAGTTTCAAGCGGAATATCGAGGCGGCTCGTTCGAGGATCACGAATACACGAGAGCTTTAACGAGTGTACGCTCGTTTCGCTCGTGGTACAGAAATAGAGAAACAAAATCCCATGCCCTGTGTAAACGACAGTAAGACGCGCGTTGGGCTATGGTATTATTTTCTGGGTGTTCGAGGGGAGGATCGAGTATACGGTTCCTTCAGCGTTCGGGCTCGACTGCCTCTCGAAAATGAAATATTTCGGTACAAGAATATAATCGTACGAACGGGAGAAAAATTGTGGCACCGCGTGGGTGTATCACTGTTTACGATATCGAAAATATTGACGAATAAAAGAGCCAGAGAACATCCGGACGGGCGTTCTATTTTTTTTCCGTCAAATCAACGTTTCAACTCTGTATCTTTTTTCTTGTATTTTTTTTCGTCGTAACAATTTATTCCGCCCCTCGTACAGGTTTTATCGAATTCTTCGTTCGATTCGTATTTTCGAGAATTTTTATTGAACTCAAGTTCCGGCCGTTCGGCCGGAAGAAATTGGAACGTTCGAACGTCCGTTTAATGCAAATGATATTAATTTTCGATGAAGATAAATCGAATTTACGCTAAAAAACAAATAAATCGATCGTACAATCGGAAGTTTCGTAACGAGCTGTTGTTTCCTCCTGCTAATACGACATCGCACGTTTGGATTTCGATGTTTGGAAACGTTGGAAAATTTGCCACTTAATCGTACACCTCTTGCTCGGATCAACTCGGTATGAATTCTTGCGGGACGATTATTCTTAAAGCTATCGAGAGAAATTTACTACTCCGCGTCGTATGGAATATCTCGTCGTAAAATACTCCTTGAAACGTGACTGTACGTGTATGTATATAATGAGAACGCGGCAGTGACTTTCGGACGATGCCAATTTTGAGATTTATCTCTGGCGAGAATTTCTTTGCCAAGGTGCATTCCCATCTTTCCCTCGTGTCAACAAACATTTACCACTCTTTAACGCTCCAGAACTCGAAAATGATGAAATCGGAAAACCAGAAGAAGTTGGCGCGTTGTTAGACATCACTCAAAGGGAATAATATCGCATTTCCGGGCAATCTTATTCTCCCGGGCGTATAGACTCGTAATTGTTTGTTCGTCGGACGTTGAAAACATCGACGCTTTGCGGGCAATTTGACAGAAAAAGCGATACGCACTGGCTACATTATTCATTTTTATAGCGAGCCAGACCCAGTTTCCGATCATACGCGAGATTAACGCGCCAGAGGCTCGCTTTGGCAGAAATTTCGACCCAAATGACCAAGGTGACGCGATTCACGCGATTAACCGATGAGCAACGTTCTATTACCAGGATCTTTTTCTCCTGCTTTTTATCCCGAGTAAAATCGTTGACGATTACTGAAAAGTAATCAACGAATTAAATGTAACAAATATGAAATCCAGTATATTACAGACGAGGCGAGAATCCACGTTTTTGATCGTCGAAGCGATCGTTCGGTCGGAAATCTGAGTTACTTTTTACCCAGATCGTCGAAATTCAGTACAGAGAACAAGATAGAGACCGGGTTCGCCTTTCAACAGCCGGGTTCGCTTTTCAAGGAAAGATACAGAATCTTCAAAGCCCGAGCCGTTCTCGCGAAACACGCTCGCCGAGAAATCGAGTCAGAATTTTCCGTTACAAGTTTTTCAAAATACAGTTCCAAAGCTTAGTGTCGTATTGTTGCAAAAATGAACATCTGCTTGAGATATCTGTTTCACGCAGATGTTCACTGAAACGGTTGTTTCGAGTGGTTCGACGACTCAAACAAGTTGCCGAGGCTTTCTTCCGAGTCGTGTTTTGTCAAGCACTCGCGATATCGGGAGTTCTTTTGACGATCTTCTCTTTTATAAGAGATTCGAAGTAGCTCTTTCATAAGAGATTCGAAGTATCTCTTTTATAAGAGATTTGAATCCACCTGAATATCTGAAAAGTATTTCAAGACCCAATTTTTATTTTGACCAGGTGGAGAGACCGGAGTTCAGTAGCATTTGTTATTTGTGTATGATAAAACCAGCACTGAGCACAGACACGGATGCCATTCTTCGGAAACGTTCCGAAATGACTGATGATGTTAGCAGCTTCCTTGATTTATTTTCTGCCTCGCTTTGTGATATCTCAGAGCGGCACACCTGCATCGGTAAACAGATCCCGTTCCGTGCGAGTCGAGCAAATATAGATTCCGAAATGGTCCAGCTCGTGAACGGTCGTTGGTTTCCCGAAGTTACAACGGAAGTATCGTTTGTTCAGTTCCGTGGGCGATCTACGAAAAACAAAAGAAAAATTCAGTTCTTTCATAAACTCTGCTCTCTCTAATTATAGAAAGAATCGGGGATTGTGAGCGAGCCCGGAAAAGTCGGGAGAGTTTACGTTCCCGCGTTGAATTTCATCCTAGGCATCCACCGTGTGCAACATTCGGGATTTCCGGTTTCGCGATTGCGAAATGAATATTGCGCGTCGTGGGTGAGAGGGAGAGCTACCGTGAGATTATCCATTTTCGTCGTGGTAACGTATTTATGAACCACGCTGTCTGACAAGCCTGACAACTAGACGAAAACGTTTTACAAGAGCACGTTGGACGAACATTAATCAAAAGTTTGCCGGACGCTACCGCGTGGAAACGTGTTCCGTCGTGATACACCAAACAGTTGCGGACGGAAAATTAAAGCTCGTATTGCTGATATAAACATCAAGGAAAGCTCCTAGTAGCTCTTGACATTTTTTTTGTAACCTTGCGTGCAACGCTCGTATATTTCTCGGTGACTCTCACTGTTTTTCGCATCGTTATTAATTAAAAATGTCGGGTAGAGGGCAAAATATAATCGAGCAGAGAAAAAGGAAGCGAGAGAGAGAGAGAGAGAGAGAGACCGAACGCTTTCTATCTCTCCGAGGCTCTCCTGAAGTTTCGCTAATTTTCTTATTTCACTCCGTTTCCAAGAACATTTTTCACCCGAAGATGTACCATTCGTAGGAGAATACGTGTTGTCACCCAGCAAACATATGTTGTCGGAGGATAAACAAATATTCGCTTCGTTCGTGACATTGTCACCAATACCGGAGTCAACTCGGACGGCTTGTAATATGGGAACCCGCGTCATAGGCAAACAATAGAAATGAATCTTTGAAGCTTCTTCTACGAGGAAACCAAACGCAACGGATTTATCATCTTATAATTGAATTTTTTGTAATTATAAATCGAGCGGTTGATCTTACTTCGAGAATAATCTGATTCTCTACTCTTGCAGAAAATCCAAACCATTTTAATTTGCATCTGTGACGGAAATGGATGACCATCCGTGATCGATGATAAACTATTACTTTCTCGAAAAATTGGCGCTAGCAAAGGCTGATCAATGAAATTCCTTATTACAGATAATGTTCAACTTTGCGTGATTCTCATGCAAGGAATCGCAAAGCCTTTCCGAATCGTATTCATTGCGCCCCAAAGATACAAAGATGAACGTCATCTGAATGATTTAAACGCTCGTTAGAATGTCAATAGAACGCAAAGCGTCGTTTTTTGTATTTCAATTTTTATTATAAATAAGCTATTTAGTGTTTAATCTTGTACACTCGCACGTATCAAAAGACATTCTTACTGAACAGTCGTGGACATACCGAACTCGCTTACAGAACTCTTAGGGCTTAACTTAACAACAATATTTGCATCTGGAACCCCGTAAAATCAACGTGATCTTCAATATCAGTATTATTGAGAGCCCGTGGACAATAGGGCGAGGAGAGCACTCGTCGCGCCGACCGAAAGAACGTAATTGAACGCTGGTGAGAACGTTTTGAGAATGTAGAAAGATGAACAGATCACGAGAGCGAGGAAGAGAGCATTGTTGTAGAAAATGGAGAATGTCGTCGCCTCGTAATCCGCAACCTCGTTCTTCTTCCATAATATTCTCTCATCTTTCTCCTTCTTGCTCATCTTTTTGTCCTCCGATAGTTTGCGATTCATCTCCCTCGTTATAGCATCCTCGCGTTTCACAGCGATCTGTAAGTCAACAGCAATTACGAATGTAATAAGAATCTACACGAAAGAAATTTGTGCAATTCCAGGCTTTAAGAGTTATAAAGCGATCGCTTCCTGACAATGAGCGATAGAATCATTATTTAGCAGATTCAGATTGATAAAATGGGTAACTTTATTGGTCGGCATCTTGCGATGTCAAAGTTGGCATCATTTGTATGTGACGAAATTAAATGTTTTTATTTTCCAATTATTCATTGGCACGGTTCTGCTGCAAAAGTCTAATATCTTCATTGTACATAAACGTACCCTAGTCCTGAGTAATTTCTCTACGATCAATCATAGAGAAATTGCTCAGCACTGAGATAAGTTTGTTTCAAAAGTATTTACTGCTACTGGAAAGTTCAGCTTCCTTCGCGCATAAAATTAAATTAAGCTCACCTTATGTTTCAAAACGAATTTGGTATTCTTATAAGCCAGTGCCAGAGCGTACGTGCTGATCAAAGTGACAACAACGAAGGAGATTAAGTTGGAGTACAAATCGATGAGGTGGATCCTCCAGAAGAGCCCTGTTAACGAAGATTGCAAAAGGTACGATGACAATTGATCGGATCATCAAAAGAATCGTTTCGGTACGAAAGAATATTGATGAAAAGGTAACGTATGATCTATGTCGGTTGTTCCAATTTCGAATTTCCTCATTGAAAACACTCACAGAAAATCGTCTCCCCGTATTTCGATACGAACAACACGACGAAAGGAAATTTCAAAATATAGAAGAGATGTCGAAAAAAATATAAATATGCAGTGAATTGGTGTAAACTTACAGATTGGAATCGCCGAAACGATGAAAGCGTTTCCGTAGAACAACGCGGATGATTTCGTCGAAACGTTTCTCGAGAAATCTTGAAGAAGAAGTTCTTCCTCTTTTGTGAATGCTTTCGATTTTCCTGCCATTGCTGCGCGTTTCATTGATAAAACGGGTCTTTCTGCGAGTTGCAATACGGAGATAATCCTCGTATGAACGGCAAGAGGTAAACGGATTGCTCGTGCAACGATCGACGCTCGACTCGCGTACGCCTCCGATCGTCTAGATTTTTGGATGGGCATGCGCAGTTCGATTTTGCCGTGTGGAAGCCCGCCTGGCGACGTGTCCGAGTAAACGTCATTTTCAGTCGCGCGACCAATGTGAACATTCTGCTTCACGATCGTTGGCCCTCATTCTCAAACTATCTACTCAAGTTTATGGAAAATCTCAGCTGGTAAGACAGGTTGTAGGAAGAATGAGCGCCAATTATTTTCAGTAGATAAGAACGGATCGTTGCCACATGTTTGATCGATGAGACAGCGTTTCTCCACAGTCGGCAAAGAAGATTTAAGAAAGATTCATGCTGGAAAAGTAATTCGTTGATAAATATCGTCGCGATAAAACTGTCGAACAGTTTTGGAAACCTTGTCGCGAGAAACCGAATGACGCAACGATCTGCGCCAAGTATATTTAAATGAATCGCGTTCTTTTCCTCATTTTTAAATTCTATCACCCGCACGAGGCGCTAGTTATTTCGTGAAAATAATTATTCACGAAGGCGCGAGGTACGCGATTAGGCGGTTTGTGCCACCTCCCCGAATCAGAGCTATTCGGCAGGTTCAATCGGTATCATCAGTTACTTGACTATCGCGCCCACATGAGAAGACATTCCAGTTCGAAGCGTGTCGTTCTCGCGTCGACTGCTCTTCTTGACCGCGTTTCAGAGAAATTTGTTGTTCAATCCTATAAAAAATCCATGTAACAGGAATTTGTGATTTTTTTTCTTATGTATGCCCAAGAGAATGTTCCACCACGACTGCTTTAGCGGCAACCACTTCTTCTCCTCGAAATCCCTGAATCCCCTTTTCCGTCCTCGCACATGACGTAATTGTATTGTTTTCATGGTGAGGAACAAAATTCCTTTGCCAATCACGCACCTCCTTGAAACGTTTTTGACTCAAGTCAGTTCTCAGTATCCCGTACATCCAATATTCACCACTTTTTGGAATTTTATCAGAAGATCTCGAATATCGTAACAACGCGATTTAAGGAAAGCCGTACACTAACGATGGTTGAAAAATTGCCACTCGGAGAGATACTTAAAGATCTGAATCGGCCTGCGATCATATGCTTCGGAAATCCTTTGCTGGATATCGTTGTGACCTTGGAAGGAGATGACCTTTTGGAAAAGTACAGCCTCGAGGTGGATGGTGAAAAGGAACTATTGGAGCACACGATTCGGGAACTTCTAGCTGATATTACATTCAAGTTAATATTTTCCCTTTACTTTGAAAAATAAAACAATTATAATAGTATAAATAAAATAATAAGTAACGAAAAAGTAATGGAATAATAAAATAATAATAATGTTACTAAATACAATGTAGTATAATAGTAATCAGAATAAAATTGGGTATTCAATTATTACGGCTTAATTATTGAAGGGTACAAAGATGTTCAAGTTTTTCATTCTTTTACAAATAAGTTTTCGATGCTGAACTATATAAAATTTCTTGATGTCACGTATGTCTATATTTCATGAGATAAAACTTTTTTTCAGATATATTTTCTGAGTCGTACTCAAACGTTTGAAATTTTAGCTTTAACTCACGCGTATTACCGTGATAACCATTTCTATGCATTATTCGTAGGTACCATCAGAGAATCAGTCCTGGAGGATGTGCTCTGAATACCTTGCGAATACTTCAATGGCTTACCGGCGGTGCGAATTTTCCGAGTATCGGTATTTACTGCGGCGGACTTGGCAAGGATTCCAGAGGCCGGGCTCTGGGAAGATTGGTCCAAGCTGAAAATGTCAATACCAAGTATGGAAAGGTTATTTCAGATAGCAAAGATCAATTGCAATTTTAATCCAAGAATACTATTCGACGCTGACATTTATTTTCATTTGTGTTTACGAAGAAGCAGGTGATTTTGGTTTCCATTGAGCAATGGTTTTTTTTCGATTTCACAGATACGCCATACATCCTACGCTACCGACAGGAGTTTGCATATCTCTGATAAGCGGCTCTTCTCGCAGTCTGGTGGCGAATCTTGGAGCTGCGGCTTCCTTCACTCTCAAAGACTTGGAGAACAGTAAGTTGCCGCTGGAAGAAGCGAGGATCATTTACATCGAGGGATTCTTCATCGCGCACAGTTTGGACGTTGCAAAAGCAGTCGTCGAAGCGACGCAGAACAAAAATGGCATCGTAGCTTTTAATCTCAGCGGCGAGTACATATTCGAGGTAAATTTTTCCCTCCTTAATTGAAATTGTGAGCCGACTTTACCCAAAGACATTATGGAGAGTGGACTATAGTCGAGCGTACAAAATTTTTGTCATTCTACGACAGAAATAATTGTTTATCTTTAAAGGAACATCAAGACGCAATTTGCGAGATGGTTGGTTTGGCGAAAATCGTTTTTGGCAACGCTCGCGAGATGACGGCGCTCGCCAAAGCTCTGAATGTCAAATTCCGCAATGTCTTGGACATACCGTTTCTCTTGAACAGCTCAAAGAGAGTTGCGGTGAGTGTCTCGAGTACTAAGTGCTCGAGCAACGACTGGCTCGCGGATAACGACGTTTTCGTCATGACGCAAGGAGGCTCGGATCCGGCGATCGTTGTTTGGGGCCGTGGCTACAACGTTCAGGTATTATTGGATTTTATATCCTAAAGAAACTGTCGCATAACCAGTATCGGACTACCCAAATATATTACGTTCTTCTCCATAATTAAAGCATATAAAAAATGAATGAAGGAACAACATGGCTCAAACGATCTGACTTTAATGAAAATTGCGTATGATTTACTATGATTTACTATCAATTAAATTTACCCGTGTCGTCTCTAAATATATTTATATCGAATCGGGAAAAATTTGTTTGTAAAAAGGGATTTTTCATTTTATACTCCAAATCAAAGCAAGGGCTTCGCGATACATTTTTTCAAAGATGCTGGCTTGATCTTGCCCTGCGCACACGGAACATATTTTATTTACTCGTATATTGTATAATTGTTCATACAGTCCCAAATTAGCCTAACGTATTTTTTAATCGAGTGATATCATTGGTCGTTAAAAGGTGAATCCGGAGCCACCGAAGGATCCAATAGTCGACACAACGGGCGCTGGTGATTCGTTGGTTGCTGGATTCTTGGCCGGTGTATTGGCGCAATGGGACCCAAGATCGTGTTTAGCCTACGGTTGTAAAGTCGCCGCGATGATGACAACGAGATGGGGCGTAACGCTTCCGAGCGAAATTCCCGAAGAGCTCCTGTAGTGAAAAATCCAAGCCTAACGAGGAGAACGCCCTGTGATCTTATAACGTCGCGCTTGAATGACGAGCGCAACTTTAGTCAGTGTGTAAATAGGACTTGTGAAACAGAGAGCGATTAAGACAAAGCGAAAGGGAGATAAAAATCGTCGCTCTCGCAGAGATATATTTATGAGCCGTTGAAAAGTGAAATCTGCAGATTTATTGTCGCACTGTCGCGATTTACTGCTAAGTACAAAGGAAAATATGTAACGCTGACTGTGCAAAGCCTAATATTTATTTCCCACGTAAATTGAAAAGTATAGAGTATTTCTTTGATTTCGTCCACTTTTGGTTACTTTTGAAATGGAAATTTCTCATTTTTTTATCGCGAGATGTTTATGGCTGCGTACTTAATTCCAATCTCCATATGTTCGACATTACCCCAATGCATTCCGTTGCGGTTTGCTATATTTTCTGACGAGGTGTAATAAAACAAATGATTATCATGGATCAGGAATTACATCTCTTTATTTACAGTTGAGGATTACTTGGCTGTGATAATTGGTATTGTTTTACTGTCAAATACAGTATATTTTTATTACTGGTTTTTTCGCTCGTTTCGCAAATATTCTTCAAATCGATCATCCCCGAAATCTTAATGTTGTTTTTATTGCTTGCTTTTCAGACGGTTGCTGTATCACGACAGAAATTAATGCCGTGAAACAGTGTATTTCTTCATCGGGCAATATTTGCGGTCTCAAAAAAAATAGTTATCGAATTTTTTACATTTTTACTTTTTCGAAATGCATTATGGATACAGTGCTGCTGGTCAGAAGAGAATTTGGATATGAATTTGAGTTTCAACGAATTTTCGTCGAAAGCACTACACACAGCAAAAAAAATCGTGATTTTAGAAGATTTTTACAATTTTTTCATGGAATTTTGGATTTTGAGGAAAATGAATGGTAGATTCGTACTCAGGGGATACAATTACATCGAAATAGACCAATAAAAAAAATATTAAAAATCCAAATTTTTTTCGATTTTTGGGGGAAAAAAGTTTTTTCACTCAATCATAGATAACTTCTTTTCCTTGGGGATTTGGCACTTCACTTCGCGCTCAATCTCTTCGATATGATTTACTCTTCAAAATGCTTTTTTTAATCATAAGATCCAATAATTTTTCGATTTTTGGCAGAATTTCAAAGTTGGACCATCGATTTTTGCAAATTTTTCCATACTTACCCCTTTGCGTTTTTTTTAGCGATTTTTCAAGTGGACTTTCCGGGGAAACTATAAGAGATATCGATACGAATCCAACGCCATTGTTTAAGTTAGGCA